>MCJB01049644.1:0-20283 GCA_002018475.1 Nicotiana obtusifolia
CACATGCTTCTTCACATGCAACACAATGGAGTCACATGGCGTCACATGCTTTCACATGCTACACCATGTATATTTCAACCCGTTCACATGCTTTCAAGTGTTTTTAGTGGTTTGCCTAAAGTCCTTCACATGCCAAGAAGGACCCGCTTGTAGATAAGTTTGCCATGTAAGATAGGTTTGCTTTATCTAGAATGTTTGTCTTGTAATAACCTCCTAGTCCTATATAAAGGAGGGCTTGTAGTAGTTGTAGGATCAGGTTGTGATCATCTTGTAATCATCGAAAAATTGCCTTGTAAAAAATCAGAAAATCATCTTGAAAAACCTTAGAGTCATCCTAGAATTTTCTTGTAGTTCTCATCCACCCTTTGTAAATCCTTTGTGATATATATTACATATGAGTTCTTGCTAAATTTCCTTCTTGTTCTTCCTTTCGAATTGATGGAAAGGCCGGTCCATGTATGAAAATAGAGTAAGTGTACTCTTTGAAAGTTAGCTTGTTGTAGTACGGTCCATGTATGAAAATAGAGTAAGTGTACTCTTTGAAAGTTAGCTTATTGTAGTGCGAAAGTTTTCTGAGTTATGAACAGTTAACGTTGGTTATAGTACAAAAGTTTTCCGAGTTGTGTAGCTTGGCAAGGTTGAAGCCAGCCCCTTTTTGTAGGAAAACTTTTGCGACTATAAACAAATTAACTGCTTGTGTAGCTTGGCAATAGCCAGCCCGTTGGGTGTAGCTTGGCAATAGCCAGCCCCCTTTTTGTAGGAAAACTTTCGTACCTATGATTAAGCTTGCTTTCCTCGAGTCTCTTGCTTTGTTTCTTGTACTGTGGTGCCGTTCCTACAATTAGGCTTGCTTTCACGGAGTCTCTTGCTCTGTTCCTTATACTGTGGTATCAGTTAGCTATGCAATATAATAACTTAGCCAGTCATGTTCATGACAATAATCAAAATATTTTTTAAACATAAAAGCTATGAGTACCAGATGTAAGATAGAAGAATCGATGAGTTCAGTTCTCTGTTTGTGTGCAACCTTCACGCGTTTTCATCCTCCAACGATCCTACACATAAAAACAACACAATTAAGCTCAAATGTTGCACAATTAATTATTAAAAAACTAAAATGTAAGGTACTCAATGCACTAAAAATATATATTTATAGCCAAACATTACTACCCTACACTTAAACGTTGCTCGTCCTCGATTCAACCAACAAATTACACTATTCTTGAGCACTTTATCTTTACACATTTGAAGCACACTACACCCATGACCATGGTTGATAGCAACAATTAAGCTAGAGCATATGCATTAAGAACACATTTCCCTTTTACTTTACGTCATACTTCAAAAATAGTCAAAACAAAGATAACATGCTCATAACAATCCTAGCCTCAAAAACCGGCTCAATATCACAATGCACTCGAGGCTTGAACACCCAACATCACAGAGAAGTCTAATAATGTTACCTATCCCTTGTGAAACCACGTTCCCTCACAACAAGAACAAGAGAGTAAATTGACTCCACATATGCGAATCAAATGCACAAATATCTTTTAAGGACTCACTTATAAAAGAAAATCTCTCACTCTCACAAAGAAGTCACCTGCATACACTTGGTACCATAGGCTTGACCTTAATGTAAATCTCTACTAATGTAGGCTCACTCGATCTAAAATCAATTAAGAATTTTTCATGGTTGAAATGTGGGCTAAGGGACGGGTAGGATATATTTAGGAATAATGGTTCACCCTCCTAAGCACTTTAACACATCACATGATAACTTCAAGTACAAATTCTTCAATCTACATCAATTTCACAAACAAGATCACACCCCAAAAAAATTCCCTCTTTCCTTAAGCACTATTTTAGTTCACACCCACTAGCAAGGGAAATATATGTATTATTTATTTACATGTTTTCTTTTTCCTTCCCTTTTTTCTTTTCAGATTTTTTTTCAACTATTAATTATTCTCTTTATTTTGCAATTTCTGCTAGTGGTGTATTATTTCACAAAACAAGTGCACCTTTCTTCCTTTCATTGGTTCCACTTGAAAGCCACGCAAATTTCGTTCTTACTTCTTTTAGCGCTCATTTTAAAATTAAAGTGCTTCAAGAGGTAAAAGAATAAAAAATAATGTCAAATAAGAACAAAAGGGGTATAAGCTTGTAGTGTGGGTGCCAAATAAAAGTCTATAAGCTCAACATGGTTAACGGGGATAATTTTATTTGTGTTAAGCATTAAGCTCAAAAGGATCAAAGAAAGGCTAAAATCATTTTTCAAATCGAGCATCACCTAAAATTTCGCTTCGACTCACAACCGGGCAAGTTCTAGACACAAGCACAATAACACGAACTACACAAAAAGCTCACTTCACACATGGCGCATAACTCACTAAGGACGGTTCCATTCCGACTCTCAAACAATGCAGGTATTCACTGAGCCACGAAATATTAAGCATTAAACACAAAGTAAACAGTAGTCAGGTAAATGAGACATAGGCGTCACAAGACGTGCTATCCAATCAAACGAGGCATCATGACAATGTTAACACATAGGGAAGATATTACACATGTAAAAGTCTAAATATGCTACCATCAAACAAGCCAAGGGCGCCTAGGAATTACATCATTCTTCCTCTATTTATTTCCTAAATCCTACTCTAGAAATACAAAACTACGACCTCCAAACTACATCCCATGGAAAAGAAAAAGGCCAATAGAGAATTATTTCTACCTAAAAAATTAAAAGACATATTTTCGAACTTTTTTTATTTTTATTTTTTATTTTTGTGTTTTTTGTTAGACTTTAATCCCTCAAGAAAACTGTCTAGGAGATCCATCATCGGGAAAAATCCAAATTTTCTACTCTTTTTTAAACTCTCTCTCTATATGTATGTATATATATATATACATATATAATTAAAAGACATATTTTTGAACTTTTTTTATTTTTTAATTTTTTTTTGTGTTTTTTGTTAGACTTTAATCCCTCAAGAAAACTGTCTAGGAGATCCATCATCGGGAAAAGTCCAAATTTTCTACTCTTTTTTTGACTCTCTCTCTCTCTCTCTCTCTTTATATATATATATATATATATATATATATATATATATATATATTATAGAAAATCAATCGACTACTAAATCAGCGACTAAAAATAAGGACACTAAAATACTACCGTACTATTTAAATTAATTATTTTTTTCTCATCATTAAGCTACACTTAAAATAAAAAGCAAGAAGCTAAGCTAAAAATTAAAAGACATATTTTCGAACTTTTTTTATTTTTTATGTTTTTTGTGTATTTTTTGTTAGACTTTAATCCCTGAAGAAAACTGTCTAGGAGATCCGTCATCGGGAAAAATCCAAATTTTCTACTCTTTTTTTAACTTTCTCTCTCTCTCTCTCTATATATATATATACATATATACATATACACACACACACACACACACACACACACATATATATATATATATATAAAATTGAAAATCAATCGACTATTAAATAAGCAACTAAAAATAAGGCCACTAAAATACTACCGTACTGTTTAAATTAATTATTTTTTTTCTCATCATTAAGCTAAACTTAAAATAAAAAGCAAGAAGCTAAGCTAAAAATTACTAAACTACACTAAAAATAAGAAGTACCACTTAAGCTAATATATATATATCTCACCCCACACTTGAATTATGCAGTGTGCTCAATGCATATAAAACAATAAAATCCAACGAGGTGGTAAGTAAAACTCCCTGGTCACTGCTCGTCACCGCCCTCATCGTAAATGGCCATATTAGCAGCTGCCCAGTTGGAATCATCATCCCCTGGCTCAGCATCTTCCGTAGCTTCATCCTCAGAGTGCTATGGCTCAGCCTCTGAACACTTAGGCGTGTTCACATATTCGTCCTTGGGTAATCTCTAGCCCTCACCAAGCCCACCAGATGTTGTGCATGGGCATTGAGTGGGAAGCGCTCATGTAAGTAGGCCCTATCCTCCGGAGTAGCCAGCCTCCCTCTGATCTGTAGCTGCAAGTCCAAATCCCATAGAAATGGGCCATGAAGCTATCATTACGAGCATTGCGCTCAGCACCAGTGAGCACCAATCAGTCATTCTCCTTCTTAGGCCAGATGCTAGTGATGTCTGTCACTCGGAGGGGTGTTGGGATGACTATATCAAACTCTATCTCCTCTTCGACCTCCTCCTTTCTCAAATACAAAGTCAACATATTGCCGAAGAATAGCCTATCAATCCTCTTGCTCTTTCTCACCAACGCCATCTGGTGGTGTATGGAACGGCCCGCATTCACCTTTTGGCTGGTCATTAGGAAGTAAAACAAGCACATCCAATCTTGACTAATTAGAGTGTCATGATTGCACGGTAGCAACCAAGTGTTAATCAATTTCAACTAAACTTGAGCCTCCAGCTTCATCTTCTTCTTGGGAAATTTCCTATGGCAGCCAATCTCATTTTCATAGACCTGGGTGACCACATAATTGACACTACATAAAGTGAGTCTAAGGTTTCGATACGTCGGGCGGGCAATGAAATTACCAGAGGCTCATGTGGGACATCTGGAGTTCCCAAGTAGTCGCATATAGCGATTGGAGAAAAATCAATCAACCAACCCTGAATAAGCAATTATTGCTCTGGATCATTCGAATCATATCTGGCGTAAAACTCACGAATGAGGTTCAAACTGATATCCTCGGGGTTCCCAAACACATATCCCAATCCAAGCTTATGAACACACTTCCATATTGCTGGATACTTAGCTCGTAAGCGACACTCATCAATGGACAAATCAGGATACATATGCTTAGGCCGACAAATTTCGTACCATGCCCTTGTAGAGGGGGGTATACTTTTAATTTCATGTTCACGCTGCCTTGAGGCCGAGGGGTGAAGCTGCCATCGTGGAAACTGTTCGTAGTCCCTCCGCCTGACTAGATATGGCCTTCCCCCTTTACGTTTTTTCGGTGGCGGTACGGAGGATATCTTCCCTTTGGTGAAGGCAATAGCTTTGCCCTTTCCCTTGTCAGTTGGTGGAGCATTTGGTTTCGGTCGTACCATTGTTGTACCGGCACAAGTGAATCAACTCGAAACATGGTCATATGATCCCACACTTAAAATGTTAGCACATTGTTGTCAAGAAAGTCGAGGCTACTGATATGCCGGGTAATTTCGGCACATTTTGATACTACTTGCTTAGAGTTTAACTTGTTTTATGTGCAAATTCTACCGATACTTATGTAATTTTAGTGTATTTGCAGAACATCGAGTGTAAGGACCCAAAAGCACGGAAAAGAGCTAAAAATGGGAAACTAAAGACAAGAAAAGACTTAAACAGCATCGCAGATGTGAGTATGCGATCGCAAACAGCGAATGCGGACCGCATAGCTCACAAGCAAATCGCAAACAAGGACAGAACTCTAGGCATTCCTTCATGTCGAGAATTAAAACAAGAATGCGAATTGCAAATTTACATTGTGAAATCGCAAACGCAAGCAGAGTTTCTGGGTGAAAATCAGGGTGAAGAATGCGATCGCATTTCGCGATCGCATAATCGATATGCGAACCGCAATTACAGTATGCGACGAAGGCAAATCCTGGGGTTAGAAATGCGACGGAGGAAGAAGATTTGCAAACCACATTTCTGTTTTGCGACAGAAATGCGGTCCGCATTATTACACCAGGAGCAAATTAGTCCGGACTTCGCCTCGGGTTTTGGGCCTCTATAAATAGGTTTAATAGGGTTTTGTGAGGATCATCTTGGCAGAATTGAGAGTACAAAGTACGGGCAATTAACTAGTTTGAATTTTTGGAAGCTTTTGGGATCAATTACCTTCTATTTTATAAGATGATGACAATTACTATTCTTTCTTATTTAATTTTCAGCATGAGTAGCTAAGTTCAAACGCTAAGGTTGTGAATCCTAGATGGGTGCAATGTTGTTGAGATTTTGATATTGAATATGATTTAACGGAAGATTGATATTTATTTACTTCTTATTCTTCAAACAATTGTTATTGGTTGCAAACATTAACGAACACCAAGTAATTCTATCTTAGCTTTGAAAAGTGGGATAGAATTTGGTAGCAGTAAATAACAAAGACTCAAGGCTTTAAACCTTGTTTAATAAATCGCTTAGGAATAAGTGGGTTTTAATTTGGCATTAATTGATTGTTCTTAATCACAACTCTTTTGTATTTGGGAAAATCATAAAGAGGATATATTATCCAACTATTGGAAAATATTGGGTAGTAAATTAGGCATCAATTGCATATCAAGAAAGTTTTCCGTTGGAAATATTCAATATTATTATCAAGATCATTATACTACATTAACGGGGACACAACCTTGGTTTATTTACTTCATATTATTTACATTCATAATATTACAATCAGTTCTCGTTTATCCTCACGTTTAATATTCTTTTTTATTACAATTACTTAATAGAATTATGACTTAGTCGAGTATTACACTAATTAGATAAACATTTCACACCTATTCCCTGTGGGATTCGACCCCAACCTTGTTGGGTTATTATATTTGACACCGACCGCTTACACTATTCTTAAGGTGTAATTTGAGCGTATCAAATTTTGGCGCCGTTGCCGGGGAATACGGTTCTGAAATCACTAATTAGTGTATACTTTACTTTACGTCTAATTCTACTCTATTACACGTTGTTTGTTGTGTTTGGTATAGACAGGGAGATATGTCAGACCATGAAGATGATGTGGAGATACAGGAGGAAGGAAATCCTTTTGCAGACATTGAGGAGTATATTGGGATACAAACGCCATTGTACCTCCTGCTATCGGTGCCGCTACTTTCAAGGTAGAACATGGATTAATTCTGATGCTGAAAGCGGAGGGATTTTTCAGAAATTCCACGGATGATGATCTAACACAGCACCTCAGAAATTTCTTGGGTGTTTGTGCAATGCATAAGTAGAATCATGTCTCCGATGATGCTATGAGGTTGAGATGTTTTAAGTATTCCCTAGCTGGGGATGTGAGGAAATGTCTTCATAATCTTTCTCCAAATTCTATACGTTCATGGCCTGAACTTGTTCGAGCTTTCTTATCAAAATGGTTTCCACAAAGCAAGAAATCCGAGCTCAGGGATAAGATTTTCTTCTTTAAGCAACTACCTGGCGAATAGTTAATTGAAGCGTGGGATCGCTTCAAATTATACTTGGTGAGGTCTCCAAACCATGGTTTTCCAAATTCTATCTTGTTGGAAAATTTTTACATGGGTTTGGATCCTATGAACCAATCAATAGTGAAGAATGCAGCTGCTGGATCTTTTATGGACAAAACCTTCGCTAGGGTGACTCAGATCTTAGATAAAATGGCAAAACACAACAAAACTTGGCACTCTGAAGATTCCACAGGTGGAATTGCAATTGGCTCTCCTTCGATGAATAATTTGATCAAGGAAAATCAAGAACGAGACCAAGTGATTACAGAACTTGCCACAAATGTCAATGTATTAACAAAGCTTTTCACGGAGAATCAGAAGAAGAAAGTGAATGTGGTTGAGAATGTGCAGCCATTACAAAATGATGATTATGAAGAGGCAAATTATGTTAATAATTCTCAAGGAGGATACCAAAGGCAGCAGTACCAAGGTCAAGGCTCTCAAAATCAATGGAGACCAAACCCGCAAGGGAAAGGTCACCATCAATGGCGAAACGACCAAAGTGGCTCTAATCAAGGAAACTGAAACAGCAATAACAATTTTTCCAATAGAAGTTCCAACCCTTATGTTCCTCCAAAGGGTCATTATTCGAATCAGGGATCCTCTAGTGAGTCTAAATTGGAGAGAATACTTGAAAGGATACTACAAAACCAAGAAAAGTCTGATAATTCCATGAAGAACATGACTGAGTTGGTTGGCTCTCACACTGCGGTGATTCAAAAGCTGGAATTGCAACTGAGAGATCTGTCTCGTGAGCAATATCCACAGTAGAAGGGAACACTCCCTAGTGATACGATTGCAAATCCAAAGGGATGTGGGAGTGGCCCAACTTCCCATATCATGGCCATCACTACCAGGAGTGGTAAGATATTGCAAGGAAAGAATGAGCAAGCAGTTGATGTGGAAGAACTTGAAAAGGGAGTCGAAGTTGAAGAACCCTATGTTGATGTGGTAAAGAAAACTCCAGAGGTTGTGCAAAACCGAGATGAGACCCGAGAAGGGATGAAGGAAAAGGCAAAAGAAACATCAAACATTCTTCCGCCGATTCCTAGACCCTCTCCTCCTTTCCCCCAGAGACTTGCAAGAAGAGTTGACGACAGCAAGTTCGAGAAGTTCTATGATATTCTCAAGCAGTTATCTGTAAATATACCATTCTTGGAGGCTTTTCAAGAAATGCCCGATTTTGCCAAGTATCTAAAGGATTTGATCACGAAGAAGAGAACCACCAAGAATGAGGTGGTGAATATGACTCACCGGGTTAGTTCTATCATTGCTACAAATCCAATTCAGAAGAAAGAGGACCCGGGAGCATTTACTATTCCGTGCACTATTGGAGTGCACGACTTTGCAAAAGCACTATGTGACAATGGGGCCAGCATAAATCTAATGCCGCTTGCCATTTACAAACAAGCGAGAATAGGAATGCCAAGGCCGACGAGCATGAGGTTGCAGATGGCTGACCGTTCAATCAAGAGACCAGTTGGTATTGTAGATGATGTGATTGTGAAAGTTGGGAAATTTCATATACCAGCTGATTTTGTAATTCATGACTGTGCTGTGGACAAGGAAATCCCTATTATATTGGGGAGACCATTCTTAGCTACTAGAAGAGCCCTTATGGATTCGGAGCGTAATGAAATTAAATTCCGAGTGAACAACGAAGAAGTTACCTTCCAAGCTAGTAAGGGTATGAAGTTACCAAACGAGTACGAGAGCATTTCAGTGATTGGTATTGTTGATGAAACAGATGATGCTGTTGAGATGAATATGGAAGAGCAATTCCTAGGTGAAGCATTGGCAGCTATATTGGTAAACTTCGATGGTGATGATATGGATGGCTTTATGGAGTCAGTGAATGCATTAGAGGGGCATGGTTCTTACTCGTATACTCTACCAAAGCTTTCCCTTGATTTGGAGAATAGAGCTACACCTCCTGCAAAGCCATCCATTATCGAACCACCTCAATTAGGACTGAAACCACTTCCTTCGTATTTGAGGTATAAATTTCTTGGCTTAAATAATACTTTAACAGTAATTGTTTCTTCGTTGTTGAATGATGTGCAGGTGGAACAGTTGCTAAAAGTTTTGAAGGAGCATAGACAAGCCATTGGTTGGACAATTGAGGACATTCGGGGGATCCCTGCTGGAATTTTTGAGCATAAGATTCAATTAGAAGGTAGGACAAAGCCGAGTGTGGAACATCAACGACGGTTGAATCCGTCAATGCAGGAAGTGGTAAAGAAAGAGATAATCAAATGGCTGGACGTTGGGGTAGTCTACCCAATTGCTGATAGTTCATGGGAAAGCCCGGTGCAATGCGTGTCAAAGAAGGGAGGCATGACTGTGATAAAAAATGAGAAGAACGAGCTTATTCTTATGAGAACTGTAACTGGATGGAGAGTGTGCATGGACTACAGGAAACTAAATAGCGCCACATGCAAGGACCATTTCCCTATTCCTTTTATTGATCAAATGCTTGATCGGCTAGCGGGAAAGTCCTTCTATTGTTTCCTTGATAGATACTCCGGTTATAATCAGATCAATATCGCCTTGGAAGACCAGGAAAATACTACATTCACATGCCCATATGGCACATTCGCTTTTAGCCGGATGCCATTCGGCCTATGCAATGCTCCAGCTACCTTCCAGAGATGCATGATGTCTATCTTCTCCGATATGGTAGAGGACTTCCTTGAGGTCTTTATGGATGATTTTTCGGTAGTAGATGAGACTTTTGAGCAGTGCTTGAAGAATATCAAACAAGTGCTTAAGCAATGCGAAGAGACAAACTTTGTACTAAATTGGGAGAAATGCCACTTCATGGTGGATGAAGGTATTGTTCTGGGACATAAAATCTCAAGGCGTGGCATAGAGGTAGATAAAGCTAAAATAGAAATCATCTCTAAGCTTCCTCCACCCACATCCGTCAAAGGTGTCCGTAGTTTTTTGGGGCATGCCGGATTCTACAGGCGTTTCATTAAGGACTTCTCAAAGATTGCCAATCCAATGTGTAAACTCCTTGAGAAGGATGCCAAGTTCGTATTTGATGAGAAATGCCTCACAGCTTTTGAGGAACTGAAGACTAAGCTCACCACGGCACCCATTATTGTCACACCTGATTGGTCTCTTCCGTTTGAACTTATGTGTGACGCCAGTGGTGTAGCTATTGGAGTTATGCTGGGACAAACATGCAATAAAGTTCTTCACCCAATATACTATGCTAGCAAAACTCTTAATGGGGCGTAGATGAATTACACCGTAACTGAGCAAGAATTGTTGGCCATAGTGTATGCTTTCGAGAAGTTCCGTGCGTATCTGCTGGGCTCCAAAGTAATTGTGTACACTGATCATGCAGCTCTCTATTATCTGATGTGAAGAAAGATGCAAAGCCGCGACTAATCCGTTGGGTTTTACTGCTGCAAGAGTTCGATTTTGAAGTTATGGATCGAAAGGGAACACAAAACCAAGTGGCAGATCACTTGTCTAGAATTGAAGAATCGGGGAGACAACAAGGAGAGCTGGAAATCAATGATGCATGTCCAGATGAACAAATACTAGTGTTATCCAATTCTTTTGCACCGTGGTATGCAGACATCGCTAACTACATAGTCAGCGATCTTATTCCGGAAGGGTTGGAATTTTACCAAAAGAAGAAATTCTTGAGGGATTGTCGAAACTATTATTGGGAACCCTTCTTGTTCCGTGTCTGTGCGGACAACATAATCAGGAGATGCGTGCCTGAGGAAGAGATGCTACAAATTCTTAAAGCTTGTCATGACTCACCGGTTGGGGGTCATCATGGGGGGAATAGAATGGAAGCAAAGATCTTGGAATGTGGTTATTACTGGCCGACCATTTATCAGGACGCTAATCAGTTGGTAAAGTCTTGTGACCAATGCCAACGACATGGCCCAATTTCTAGGAGGCATGAGATGCCTATGAACTTTGTGGTGGAAATCGAACTATTCGACGCTTGGGGTATTGACTTCATGGGCCCTTTTATAAGCTCATGTGGGATGAAATACATCTTAGTGGCTGTGGACTACGTGTCCAAATGGGTAGAAGCCATTGCTTTACCAAACAACGAGGCTCGGAGTGTGACCGCGTTTCTAAAGAAGAATATTTTCACCCGGTTTGGCACCCCGAGAGCCATTCTCAGTGATGGGGGTTCGCACTTCTGTAACAGAGTCTTTAAAGGTCTCCTTGACAAGTACGGTGTCAAGCATAAGGTTGCCACACCATATCACCCACAGTCGAGCGGTCAAGTGGAGGTATCCAACAGGGAAATAAAGAGCATACTAGCAAAGACGGTGAATGCAAACAGGACCGACTGGTCAAAGAAGCTAGATGATGCTCTATGGGCATACTGCACAGTGTACAAGACCCCTATCGGTACATCCCCTTATCGGCTAGTGTGCGGAAAAGCTTTCCATTTACCTGTAGAACTTGAGCATAAGGCTATGTGGGCATTAAAAAGATTAAACATGGACTGGGCAGAGGCTGGAGCTCTAAGGCTAGCACAATTGAATGAAATGGAGGAGTTCCGTCTTCATGCATATGAAAGTGCAGCAGTATATAAAGAAAGAATGAAATTCGTCCATGACAAAAAGATCTTAAAAAGAGAGTTCAAGGTAGGGGATCTGGTATTGCTGTTCAACTCAAGACTAAAACTATTTCCGGGGAAGCTGAAGTCTAAATGGTCTGGCCCTTTTAAAGTTGTTGATGTCTCTCCCTTTGGAGCTGTTGAACTAGCATCGGAGGATGGGCTCCGCACCTTCAAGGTGAACGGTCAAAGAATTAAGCACTACTTGGGAGCAGATGGAGAGAAACATTTGGTAGAGCAGCTGGCTCTAAAGGACGGTCCATGCCCAACCATGGAATGATTTCAGAGGCGTCTTAGCTTCGTCGTGCCGCGACGTTAAATCAAGCGCTTCATGGGAGGAAACCCATGTGTGGTAACATTTACTTTGGCTTGTTGTTGTACCTTTATTTAAGTTTTGATATCATAGTTGTACTTAGGGCTATTTGAAGGTTGTTTTAGAATGCAGGAGTTTGACAAAAGGACAAAAAATTGAAAAGGAGTTCTTGAAACTGAAGAAACACAACAATGTGAAAAATGCTACACAAATGCGATCGCATTATCAATATGCGAGCCACAAACTGAAGCAAAAAGTTGAATAAACATAGCTGTCATAAATGCGACGATGCACAGCATTTTGCGGATCGCATTTGCGTTATGCGGTTCGCATTCTCATCGCAAATAGAGCCAGAAGGTTTGGTTCACAACAACGACATAAATGCGGTGAGATGGCCTACTTTGCGATTCGCATTTACACTATGCGATGACTTAATCATCGCATACTGACAGGTACGTGTCCGCATTCCCTCCTCTCCTAAATCCTTCAATTATAGTATATAAAAAAAAAAGAGAGAAAAGAGAACACAACAGAGAACGAACAGCGATAGTCACCATCGGAGGAAATTGAATTTCACACGCACCAAACATCAAAGTGTTGATTAAAAGTTGTCCTAAATCCTCAAATCTTCTTCCCAGGTATGTTCTACCTTTGCTATATTTTTAATTTTAATTTTCCAAGTTAGGTTTGGTGTTTCAATATAGTTTTCAAACCTTTTGAGGATGAATACAAGAATCTAAGGTTGTAATTCTTGGGGGATGAACGTATTTGGATATCCAAAGGTATTTGCGGTCCACAAAATCAAAATGTGGACCGCACTTTGACCGCATCCCTAAACCCTAGATATATGAGGAAGACAACAAATGCGATGCCTTTGCGATCGCATAATGACTCTGCGGACCGCAAAGGCATAGCAAACAAGGCCAGAACATTTTGATTAACACTAGTTCTGCGATAAGTTTGCGATCGCATATCTCACTTTGCGGTGAACATGCAATCGCATCTGTGGGTAAACAACAGGCCTGTGCACAAAAACATTCTGCGATGGATATGCGATTCGCATATTCCGCCGTAGAATGAAAGTTTGCTTGGCACACCTAAGAATGCGACGAGTTTGCGGTTCGCATAGTAGATATGCGACCGCAAACCACGCCACATTTCTCTAAGTCTTTGTTGATTCTTCCTGTTTTTCTTTTCTCTACTGATGACAATGTTTCTTACATTGTACCCTCATGCAGATATGGCAGCTAAAAGGCACTCCTCAAAGAGAAGGCCATCATTCGCTCCTACCACAGCACAGCCCAAATGTGTAAGAGTAGAATCAAATTTGCCAAGCACCTCCCAGTCTGATGGGGAGGAATGCTTGCCTGAAGTTGATCTGGTGGCTGAGGCCAGAAGGAAACGCGGTGATGACCTTCAGCTTCGATTCGGGGTCGAAAGGTCCAGGACGTTATTTAGGGAGGGCCTAACAAAAAGGAAAATCTTGGGGGAGAAAAAGTTGAGTTTGAATGGATTACAGGAATAGTACCCTCATATTCTCGACAACATCAAAATGAGAAAATGGGAGTACTTTACTAGGGACCCTAAAGAATATAATGAGTCAATGGTCCGGGAATTCTATGCATCTTACGGAGCTTCACGAACGGGTTACCATAGACGTAACAGAATATTCACTGGCATCATCCACGTTCGGGGAAAGGCTGTGTTTTGCGACAGTGAGTATATTAATGAACTCTACTTCCCCGATTGGGAATCAGGCACAGCTTAGTACGATGCCAAGTACTCCAACAGAGAACACGAACGTGGATGGATAGCATCCATTATTGCTAAGGGGACTCCTGCCTGGATTAACCCTGGAAAGAAAATCTATAAAGAGGACCTCAGAAGGAAGGGAAATTTTTTGCTAAACTTCATCACCTCCCATTTAATACCGCCCAGAAACGAAACAGATATCAGTATTGAGAAAGCACTTCTCATTGCATGTATTATGACCGGTATTAAAATTGATGTGGGGAGTCTCATTTTCCAGGAGATTGGCATCCGGGCAACCCAGCGTGCCACATCACTTCCCTTTCCGAGTTTGATCACAACCCTTTTCCAAGAGGTGAATGTTCCTTTCTTGCCACAAGCTGACAAACTTGGAAAGTCAACGACGGATATAGATATCACTCGTATCAGTGATTCTGCTGCCCCACCAGAGACCCCAATTCAGGACATTGACTCCCAAAATCTCCTATCTCCCCAAGATCCATAAACCTCCACTGCTGCTGCAGAGAGTGCACTCCCATCCACCACGGGTCCATCTTCTTCAACAATGCCAACCCTTTCAAGACTTGGTCTAATTGCACATTACGCCAGTGCCAAACTGGACCAACTTTTGAAAACCCTGCCCCACCTGATCAAACAGGCCCTGACTCCTATTCAAACGTCAGTGACCGCTCTCCAGCAACAACAAACATTGTTCGGAGATCATTTGCACAAACTTGAGTCTAGGGTTGAACAGATTGAAAGAGGTGAGGCCAGGGGTTTACCCCAGCTAAGGGAGGAAGTAAAATCCATGAAGACCGAACTCCAGAAAATGCAAAATATTGGAGTTCGACATAGCATCTCTCCTCCCCAAAGAGGGTGACCAAAGTGCAGATGTTGCTGCACCAGAATTGGGCTTGGACATCACTTCTATAATGGCAGACATCGCACCTTCGTCTGCCAAAGTGTCTCATCCTCCAACTGCTCCGGTACAGGTTGATGTTACTGATGACGAGACATCGGGGCAGTCATCAGAGTTAGAAGGGGAAGAGTCAGAGGATGCAAGTTCATGGTCCGATGAGGCTGAGGACCCTAAGGAGAAGGGCAAAGCAATTGCTGCGCCAACAATGGAGGAAGAAGAGCACACAGCCATTGAGAGGGCCATACAACAATCGTTAGCAGATGTGGCCGCCATTGCAGAATCATCGGCCACACAGCCACCAGTGGGCGAAACTAGCAGCTCAGCAGCCCCACCACCTGCTCCAGTTTAGTCTCACAGCCCTCCTACAGCTCCAGAGGATTCCTAGGCTACTGAATCTCTTCGCGCAAATGCGCCCCAGGGAGCCCCTTGCACTCTATCTTCTTTTCTTATGCATTGGGGTCAATGCATGATTTCGGTTAGGGGTGGTAGCCTTATTTGTGTATTTGATCTATTTTCTGACATGTTTAGCGACATTGATAACTGTAAATTATGTAGTAATGATTAATGATTTATGTATATATGCTGTTGTAGTTAAATAGACGGTGAAATGAAGTTTGTTAATAAAATCCCCTTATTTTTTCTTTGCCGGGTTCTTTTTCAAGGGTGTAATAGTAGAACCGGGTTTATTAAAATGAGATATATTGACCGGGATGATGAAATTGTTTAGTGTCAAGTATGTAAATCTGTGTGTAGATTATACCCTTGTCAACAAATCAACTATGTGAACTGGAGGCTCACTCTGTAACTCTAGGTCCACCTAGAGTTGTGTATGTATACATGAGGAAAGCCTCGAGTGACCAAATATTAACTCTAAAGCTGTAAACTATGTTAACCGAATAGTTTGTGTGCCAATGTGTGTGAGCTCTTTGTTTGAATATTTCTTGTGTTGCTTCTGCCATCTAGAACTTGCCCGGTTGCTTCTTCGACGCTTATTATAAGTGCACTGAGTTGGAGAAAGGATCTTAGGCATTCTTTGTTTATGTATGAAACTTTTTTAGCTTCTTTTAGCCTACCCGTGTATAAATAATATCACTAGTTCCCTATTTGAGCCTTTTAGCCTTTTCCTTGGCCTCCTCATTACAAACCTTTTCCGTTCGTAAAATAACTATCTCTTTTGAACCCGTTCCTCCTTGAACATTGAGAATAGAGCTAAAAGCCTAAGTTGGGGGTGTGGGTCAAATTGGAAATAGATAAGGCTGTGAAGTGAGGGTAAGAGCTTATACCTCAAAGTGCTATTGTGAATTTATGAAAGCTCCAAAGAAAAAAAAAACAAAGGAAGAAAAAAAACAGAAAAGAAAAAGAAAATAGTTATATATGTATTTACAATAATGGAGCTCTGAAATAGATTAGAGAGGTATTTAAGGCGGGGCCACTTTGGGAACTAAACGCCAGTGAGGCTATGGGGTTGAAAAGAGGCGAAATGTTAAAAGAAAGAAGAATGTAATTAGTGTTCAAGGAGGATGTATTTACTCATATCTAAATATATATCCTACCCTTCCTTAAACCTACATTACAAGCTTACAAAGTCCTTATGTGACCTCCAACTGAGTGTTCTTAGAAGTAGGTGACGAATTAAAATAAGGGCAAGCATATGGTATGGCATGTGGTGACACTTGAAATTTTGTTCTGAGAGTGAGTGTATTTGCATTTGAGTCCCTTTGTAGTGTTATGATAAATATTGTGAGAGTGGGACTTTCTTTCTAGTGAGGGCACATAAACTGCTAGGTTGATAGAAAGTTGAGTTCTGAGTAAAGCATAAGTGCATTCAGCTGAAGGTAGCCTTTAGTTACTTTGTTGAGGCTCAAAGTTCACAAGCTGATTGGTTGTCCTTGATACTGATGATTCAAGGAGGGTAAAGTATTCAAAGAAATATACTTGAGATACTAACAACAAACATCGTCCATAGTCAGTATTGTTTCATGTTTGATAAGTAGAGTTTAGACTAGGTTAGTATTGTTTTAGTTGCTTGAGGACAAGCAAGAGTTTAAGTTGGGGGTGTTGATGTGCCGGGTAATTTCGGCACATTTTGATACTACTTGCTTAGAGTTTAACTTGTTTTATGCGCAAATTCTACCGATACATATGTAATTTTAGTATATTTGCAGAACATCGAGTGCAAGGACCCAAAAGCACGAAAAAGAGCTAAAAAGGCCAACTAAAGACAGAAAAGACTTAAACAGCATCGCAGATGTGAGTATGCGATCGCAAACAGCGAATGCGGACCGCATAGCTCATAAGCAAATCGCAAACAAGGACAAAAGTCTGGGCACTCCTTCATGTAGAGAATGCGGTCGCATATGCAACCGCAAAACAAGAATGCGAATCGCAAATTTGCATTGTGAAATCGCAAACGCAAGCAGAGTTTCTAGGTTAAAATCTGGGTGAAGAATGCGATCGCATTTCGCGATCGCATAATCGATATGCGAAATGCAATTACAGTATGCGACGAAGGCAAATCCTAGGGTTAGAAATGCGACGGAGGAAGAAGATTTGCGAACCCCATTTCTGTTTTGGACAGAAATGCGGTCCGCATTATTACACCAGGGGCAAATTAGTCCGGACTTCGCCTCGGGTTTTGGGCCTCTATAAATAGGTTTAATAGGATTTTGTGAGGATCATCTTGGCAGAATTGAGAGTAGAAAGTACGGGCAATTAACCAGTTTGAATTCTTGGAAGCTTTTGGGATCAATTACCTTCTATTTTGTAAGATGATGACAATTACTATTCTTTCTTATTCAATTTTCAGCATGAGTAGCTAAGTTCAAATGCTAAGGTTGTGAACCCTAGATGTGTGCAATGTTGTTGAGATTTTGATATTGAATATGATTTAACGGAATATTGATATTTATTTACTTCTTATTCTTCAAACAATTTTTATTGGTTGTAAACATTAACGAACCAAGTAATTCTATCTTAGCTTGGAAAAGTGGGATATAATTTGGTAGAAGTAAATAACAAAAACTCAAGGCTTTAAACCTTGTTTAATAAAATCGGTTAGGAATAAGTGGGTTTTAATTTGGCATTAATTGATTGTTCTTAATCACAACTCTTTTGTATTTGGGAAAATCATAAAGAGGATATATTATCCAACTATTGAAAAATATTGGGTAGTAAATTAGGCATCAATTGCATATCAAGAAAGTTTTCCGTTGGAAATATTCAATATTAATATCAAGAGCATTATACTACATTAAGGGGGACACAACCTTGGTTTCTTTACTTCATATTATTTACATTCACAATATTACAATCAGTTCTCGTTTATCCTCACATTCAATATTCCTTTTTATTAAAATTACTTAATAGAATTATGACTTAATCGAGTATTACACTAATTAGATAAACATTTCACACCTATTCCCTGTGGGATTCGACCCTAACCTTGTTAAGTTATTATATTTGACACCGACCGCTTACACTATTCTTAAGGTGTAATTTGAGCGTATCAGCTACTCAGACTTCACCTATTGAAATTAGGCAATAATAGGAGCTACAAGACACTAGTTCATGCGGGAAAATAAATTAAAGTGCTATACTTGAACCTTTCAACCCGGCTCCGGTGAGCCACCCCAAACTTAACATTTATGCTCGGGATGCTTGAAACCTACTCTTGCATCAATCCCAAAGACTCATGCTCTAATTGGGACACAACATGCCTCTGAGGCATTTTATCGAACACATGGTAGGCGCTAGTGTGGTTAAGCATTTGTGTGGGTGAAGGATTGCCTCACCCTCCCAAATCGCCTAGGAATTCGAGTGTAAAACTCATAGGAGTGACATTCCTATAGGTTTCATGGGGTTGGGACAAGCATGCACAATTTCACGTTCAAGACATTCATTCTTTTGCAAGCTGCAAATGTTTTTACATCAATCACTCCCAAACTAGAAGAGAACTGGAGAAGAATCCATACCATAGATGTTGTATAGGGAGGAGGAGCATTCAATTAGTGGTGATTTTGAGAGAGTGTATGGGTGAGAAGGGAGTTGGGGATGTTGGTTAAGGGAAAGAGAGAATGAAGGGGGAAGAAAGTGTGTTTTGAAGGCGTGTGTTGTTGCTTGGTTTTGTGTGATGTGCTTTTATTTTGTGTTTTTTTAAAATGGGTGTTGAGGGGTTTTAAAAGAAGAAAATTCTTACTTGGCCTCCCGAGTTAGGACGCGAGGTCGATCGCCAACTGAGCTTCAAACACGAGGTCAAGGGCGAGAGAGAGACTAGGCGGTGCCTGGTAAGGCGTGAGATGAAGAACGATATGGAACGGGTAATGCCACGTCTGGCGCGAGAAGGGGCGCGCGATGTACTGGGGGGCCCCAGCTCTGGCGCGAGGCATTTCATGCTTTGTACTTCGTTATATACTTATTTGACCTCTCAACATGCTCCTGTACCTATTAAACACAAAAATTCAACTAAAGACTTGTTAGTACCTAAAAATAGAAATAGAAAGCTAATTAAACTAAACTAAACTACGAATTGGGTTGCGTTCCAACAAGCACCTTAGTTAACCTCATGGTGTGATGAATCCAAAATCACCATGTGTTGCCTCCCATGAAGCTCAAGATTTAACGTCACAATACGTCGCACAATATTCCATCAAGCATCCACGTCTATCGAAGTTTTGTGACGACTAACGCCACCGCCCAGTAGTGATTAGCTCCTTGCCCATTGACTAAAATGTACCATCACTTTTGGGATTCCGTAGCTCAACAGATCCATGCTGCGTAGCCCGTACTACTTCAAATAGACCTGATTATCTAGACTTGAGCTTTCCAGGAAAAAGCTTCAACCTTCAATTGAACAATAGAATGACTTGACCTGGTTCAAACTCATGATGCAAAATATGTTTGTCATGTCATCTCTTTATTTTCTCCCTATACAGCTTTGCATTCTCATATGCATGAAATTAAAAATCTTCGAGCTCATTGAGTTGCGACACTCATTTTTTTCCAGATAGATCCATATCAAAGTTGAGGTTCTTGATGGCCCAATATCTCTTGTGCTCAAGCTCAACGGGCAAGTGAAAATCCTTCCCATAAGCCAACCTGTACAGTGAAGCGCCAATTAGAGTTTTGTACGCAATTCAATATGCCCATAAAGCGTCATCCAGCTTGCTAGCCCAATCTTTTTTACTTGCGCACTGTCTTCTCCAAAATTTGCTTTACCTCCATATTCGAAACGTCAACTTAACCACTGGTTTACGAATGATAGACAGTTGCGACCTTTTGTTTTCCCCCATACTTAGCCAAGAGGTTGCCCAAAAATTTATTACAAAAGGTGAGTACCTCCAGCACTAATCAAAGCACACGGAGTTCCAAAAATGCTTTTCTTCACAAAGTTCACCATCACCTTAGCATCAGTCGTAGGTAAAGCGATAGCCTCAACCCACTTCGACACGTAATCAACTGCTATCAAGATATGTTGACAATCAATTTTGACCCATCCCC
>MCJB01049644.1:20408-41532 GCA_002018475.1 Nicotiana obtusifolia
TTAAAATTAAATTATTTATGCTTATTAATTGCCAATAAATGTGGTAAAATATATTCAAATTAATAATACCTATTTTTTAAAATATAATAGGTAATAATAATTAACAATGTTGAATTAATAATAATTTGGTATTAAACATTTGTAGATTATGTTTTGAACTATTAATATAACCTTTATATCTTAATAAAAAGATTTTATAATTAATTTAATAATTGTTGAATTAATAATAATTTGGTATTAAACATTTGTAGATTATGTTTTGAACTATTAATATAACCTTTATATCTTAATAAAAATATTTGATAATTAATTTAACAATTAGTCTTCAATTTTTAATTTTATTGTTTTATTATTTTAATCAGTCGAAATTCAATAAATGAAATATTATAACTAATTAGAGTAATTATTAATATCTTTAAGGATTATATTTTATTGAATTTAATTAAGATTAACTAAGTCTAATTAAGTTGATTTTAAAGAGGTTAAGAGCTCAAAAGGCTACAATTGCAATTAATTGATTAAACTCAATGTGGCTAATAGTTAAATTATATTTCAGCTATACTTGGCCTAAATGCACAAGCCCAAACGTCCCAACCCGGTATAGAACCCCCAGCCTTGTCCAAGTTGGCAATCCATGCCAATCCCTGTGCGCCATTGGCATCGTTCCACGTCGCCCGTCTTCCACACTCACAATGAAAGCAGAAACAGATCTGGACCGTTGTTCCAACTCATCAACGGTCCGCAATTAATCTCTATTTTCTCCTTTCTTTTAGTTCTTACTGAGACCTCATCTACACGTTGGATTACAGGGATCCAACGGTCGTCCTTTTTAATATTAAAATTCCTTTTTTAATTCTTATGCCTTGAGTTATCAAGTCCGTTGATCAAACGATCGAATGGCCGAGATTCACTCGTGCACTTTAAACTCACCAAACACCCCTAACCCTAATCATTCCCTCCCCACACCGTCCGCCTCTCTTTCTCAAATTTCTCTCTTTTCTCTCATCCCCTCTGGCTCCATCAGTCACAAATCCTTGCACAAATTTGTGCAAGGTCACAAAATCAAATCCCAAATCATTCAATCTGCCCCCTACATTCGTGAATCACATCGAAATTTCCATCTTCATCACCTAAATTAAAAAAGTCCAATTTAAACCCTAGCCCTAAAATATGCAACATGAAATCCATCAATCTCTCTTATGTTCTTTCAAATTCATGGCATGCATGGTTGCTTGTCCCTAGTTTCATCATTTTATTTTTTATCCAGAGGTCAAAAGCAGTGACCTCTAGAGATTAGAGTTTGACCGGCAGCCCAAAGCTTCAATGATCGACCTTTGTGCCTAGGTAATTCCTATGATGTTTTCACCTTCGTTCCTCATCGATTTCACCCCTATTGCTAACATCGTCCTACCTTCATCACTTTATGCTACCAATTTGAAATCTGACCGAAATCCTAGACTTGAATGACACTATAAAAAGGGGCACTCGATGCCTTCACCCAACAGACAATTGAATACGATCAATAATATAAAAGAAATAAAGAAAAAGTAAAAGCTTAAGGTTTCCTCACTCTCTGATTTTCTGTTTTTTCTTCAATTCTGAGTTCGACTACTATTTGAGCTTGATTTCAGGTTCCAAACAGCTATTGAACGCTCTTTTCTTTGCTTGCTTCCCTATATAAGGTCTGTGCCTCCTGCGTCACTCTTTAGTATGAACTAGTTGTATGGTTCTGTGTTCATGACGATTCTTAACTGATTTTCCATTGTTTATATTACTTGTTGATTATATGAACCTGTGTTTGTTATAACCAAACTACGTATGCTATTTCCACTGTTAGCGTAGGAGTTTCTAATTGAAACATGTTACATTAATGCAGTTATTAATCCATATAATTAAACCTTGGTTTTTATGACTCAACTAGTAAAAATGGCCCTAAGTTAAGTAATGTTGTGTGATTGACTTTGTTAAGCTTCTATGATTAAGTTAAGTTAATTCTTGCAAATAATTACCTCGACTAGTTAAACAATGATACCAGGTCAACCGAAATCATACTCTTGTGTTTCTGTACCTCTAGGTTAGTCAGCCCTCCCATTTGTGGCATTATGTTAATCTGAAAGATAGAATCCCAATGCTTCATGTGATGTATTCAACCTGTCTACTCTAATCAGTGTTGGTTGATAAGTGTGAAAATGATAACATATTGGTTCTGCATATCCAGTAATTTGTGTATAACTCTTATGCTTAGACCCTGTTAAGGTTTTATTCTATGATTGTTAATCACATGTTAGTTAAGAAACTGGTTTTAAAATTAGACCCTTAAGCTCTTCTTGAGAATACTGTTAACAATTACTAACACTAACCCATCTCAAAATCTGTAAATAGTCTGCAACTTGGTTTAGTTTCACCTTCATGTTGACCTACTGATTCTGACTAACATCCTGCTTATACTCGTGACACCATATTTCGGGATTATACTAGACCGTGTTTGGTGTATGTTAGATTTATTTTGAGGTTCTACAATTTTGTTTCTTATTAAACTCATTTTAAATTTTTTTAAAAATGAATCATTGTGTACTAATGTTGACTTGCCTAGCAAGCAGATATTAGGTGTCATCACGGCTACAATGTTAGAATTTTGGGTCATGACAAGTTCGTATCAGAGCAATACGTTTCCTAGGTCTCACGATTCATGAGAAAGCTTACTAGGGTCTAGAGGGTCGATACAGAAACGTCTGTACTTATCTTCTAGAGGCTGTAGGCCGTTAGGAAAAAGTTCACTTCTTTCCTTCTCAATCGTGCAACTTTATTCTATTATTGAGTCTAAATCATTGTACAATTATTCTCTCGTAGATGGGTGAGGACACGCACAAAATCCATTACCAATCAAGAGCCAGAGCCTAAGGTCATAGCAATTGGTAGGGGTCGGGGCCGAGGTAGGGCCAGAGGTAGAGGCAAGCTCAACCTACACACTACTGGAAAATGAGCCTATGGCAACGGAAGTTTTCGCAAACACAACCGTTGCCACAGATCCTCTTTTGCAACAGTTTTAACCGTTACCAAAGGTTTTGGATGCTATTAGTACACTTTAGCAACCAAATCGTTGCCATTGTATAATAACCGTTGTTGTACGTTTGCCTATAGCCACGGTTTCTTTAATTGTTACAATATATCTAGCAGTGGAAATGATTGTTTCCAAAAAATATTTATAGGAACGGTTATTGTTCCCTTCTAGATCTTTTCGTTAAACCCCCCAGATCTAGTACTCCCTTTAAACCTTTTTTATTTTATTTTTAATATGTAATATATAGTCAAAACCCATAATTTTTATTTATTTTCTAAATAAAAGTAGATGTGGCCTAGCTCCAGTTACATTTTTTTCCCCAAATCTGAGCCCTTTTCACTTTTCCTTTAGCTCCAATTAAGTTTCCCTCAATTACTCTAATCCCTTAATAACCATTTTCCCTTTTCATTTCACTCTAGCTCCTGTCACGTTTTCCCGAAATCTGAACCCTCTTCACTTTTCTCTTATCTTCAATTACGTTTTCGTTTTTCCCCAAATCACTCTAATCCCTCAGGCCCATTTTCCCCTTTTAATTTCACTCTTTGAAATCCCTCAAATCCAGTCATTCAGTGACAGATCTCCAAAAGATATGTGTCCTTTTTGCTAACCTTCAGGCTATCTGCTCAGCATCTTCTTATTCAACCCACGAACTTGGCAGTTGGTGACTTCTATAGCAAAAAATATTCGATGCAAAAGGCACTCCGTGAGAAACTGATTTTAGCTGTGAGTTTTTCTTTTTCAATTTGGGTATTTTCTTCTTTAATCGTTCCTTTTTTCTATTATATTTAGGGTGTGGTAATGTATTTAATATCTTATTTTCTGTTGATTTTTTAATCCTAATTGTTAGGGTTTTATTTTCGTTAGGGTGTGGCTAGTGTGAGTCTAAATTTTTAGAACTAATGTTCCTATAGATAATATGTCAAACATGACTTTTTTAGTTATGTTTGCTTTTGACATCTTGAATTTATTGACACCCTTATCTTAGTCTATTTTTCTGTAATGCATTCACTCTATATTTGGATCTTTCCGAAAGTTGACTCTAAACATTAGTATACGAATTTGTGTTATCAATTGGCATAAACTATGTTTCATAAGGTCTTTGAGTTGAATATAGATGCCATTCTAACATGGTGTAATCTATGAAAATTTCTTATCGGTCATTACTGGTTTGTCGAGTTGGTAAACCTGCTCTAACTTTAGAGTGTCAGCTCCTGTGTTTTCAGATGCTCGAGAGCATTGTGGCTTAGGATATGATACTAAAAGTCTTACATTTAGTATTAAGCTCAATGCTTAAAAAATAAACTAGTTGTACTATCTCATTCAAATCCAAAATTTATTTCATGAGATGAGAATTGCCCAAAATCATATGAGAAGATAATTATTTATTCGTTGGATCGTGTGGTCTTAAAAATTGTCAACCATAGAAAGAAGAATTATTGATTCATGCTAGGTGCAGTTGCAATCAAACCTATCAAATTGTGTCTATTTAGTAGCTATGACTGGTTTCACTTAATTAGCAGCCATGTTTGGAGCTTAGCACTCAGGTGGTGTAATAATATTTCGCGAAGTGATCATTCAGTAAGTTTCTAAAGGAAAAGCATAACCAGGAAAATGATTAAAAAATTACTGTTAATGTCAATCTTATAGTCAAGATTACTGTCCTTATACATCTAAAAAGATATACTTTGAGTATTAAGAAACATATATAGATTTCTACAACATATGAGATTATGATTACCAAGACTGTTTTAAAAAAGAAAATAGTGGATTTTGAATCCTGATGAGAGAATGCAACAAAAAATAGAGAAAATGGAAAAGAAGATGCAACAAAAATTGTAGGAAAGGCTTAATGCACAAAAGGATGCTATGGAACAAGATATTATAATGAATGCGTTGTGCGGCTTCAACATCTGAACCCAGATTTGCGACTTGATCCTAACATGCTAACGAGCACTGGAGAAGCTTCCTCCATACAGCAAGGTGCAATTCAACTAAACAATCGTCCATCTGCTGGCAGTAACAATCAAGGTCTGTCCATACTAAATGTCACACCTCTTCTCTTTCTTCTTCTTCTCCTCTTTTTTTATGTTGTCACTGTTACATTAGTCACTATTACCAACTAATCTGTGTTTTCATTTGGGTTTGATATCAAAATCTTCGAGCGGTGAATTTCATACGCTCTTTACAGCATAGCTGGCAGAACCTAGATATTTAGTTGTAAAGGAGGAATTTTAACCGTTTACACGATAAAGTCTAGATCTTTTTTTAATTTACTATCTTGGGTTAAAGGAGGAATTTTAACCATTTACACGATAAAGTCAAGATCTTTTTTTAATTTATTATCTTGGGTCTAGAAAACTTGTTGTCACACCCCAAACTAGGGGAGGCAGAACTGACACTCGATAGTATATTCGATCGAGTTAGCCACTAAACATACTAGCTAACTAAACTAAGGGCCCAACAGATCGGGCAGCACAACATCTGAAATACTAAGCCTGGACCATTAAGGTCATGACCTGAATAACAACAAGCCATGTAAACAAAGGTAGACGAGCCAAAATTACTAGCTGGCCGACGAGGCCGCGATTAGAGACATACATGCCTACACACATATATATACATGCCAAGCCTATGGGCTGGAAACTGAAAGCTACTAAAAGAAATCCAGAATACTGTGTCCACAATAGCCTCTAAGAGTGTCACAAGCACTGTCGAGACAAGGCCCCGACTATACCCAAACTGTATAACAAAAGTAACAATTCTATGAAAGCTCCAGGAAGAGGTGGAGGTTACCAACTCACAGTTGAACCTCGAAATCCTAGCAGAGGGGTCGATTAGAGTCCCTATCTAGACCTGCACGCACGAAACAAAAATGTAGTGTCCCCTGGCAACGGGACATCAGTAGGAATAAAAATGTACTGGTATGTAAGGCAGGCAGTAGAGTCATACATAGCTGATTTTAAAAAAAAAGTAATAAAGGTACCACCTGACGCTGAAACTCTGATAGCCTCCATGGCTGACATCCGACATCATAGTAATCAAATATGCATGGTATGTTCGTGTAATCGTATGTCGTGAATACATATATATCGATGCAAATGCATGACACACCCAAACAAATGCTAGCGATGGCGGTCTCTTCCGGTAGCTAACCGGTATCATATTGCCAACCTGTGGCCATCTGTATAATATATAAAGTTTTTCGGGAAAATAGGCCCCTTACCTCCGATTATAGCTCGAAGTCCATGCATAATATGCCATGTATGATATGAACTTTGAATGCACATAGTAGGCCATAACAAGAACTTAGCCAATCTTGGTTCATAGGTACTCTTATTCTCATGATCTCATAATCGACGTGTCACTTTAGAGATTTTAAAATACACTTTAACAAGGAAGAAGGGCTGATCGCAAATACTAAATGCCTTTATTCTTTTTTTTTTGTCACACAACCCAAAGATGAATAAGAATTCATATATATAGACATATAGTAAAGAAAGCCAACAAAATGACATATATTGATGTCGAATACCCTATTTAACCGAATGAGTGGAATATCAACCTAATAGCATCATGAAAATACTCCAGCTACAATCCCAATTCCATTCACAGAAGGTCTTTCTAACAATAAAATAGTAAAATATCACATTTGACGTCTTAGGAATTTCCTAGAATTAGTGCTAAAAGGAAGGACGAAGCTTAGCCTTAACATACCTTTCCAACGAACGTCTGAATGCCTGTAGTTCCTTCACAGAAGTTGTTCCTTATGTCCTAAGCTTCGGAAACACTATATATATGCAGCTTATACGCACCTATAAATAGTTCATAATTGGGTTTAAATCGGCAGATTTGCCATGTAACCCTAACTTGATGAAACGTCCGTAGAACTTTGTAAAAACGATCATAAAAGAGTCCCAAGATGATAACCTTGGAAAAAAAAGTATAAAACCTGAAGAACCAGCAAGGATATCAAATTCCTATCTTCTAAGGATAGCTCCAAATACAGCTAATAGAAGGGGGAAATGATTGCAAAGCGTAGAGATTGCATTTCTAGGCACGGGGGCAAATTTTAACGGTAGAAATCGTTAAAGACGCACCTTAATCACTCAAGAACATCATGGAGCCTTTTATTCAGCTTTCTTACTGTTTTAGAACGAAACTAAAATGTTTTTGGGTCTGAAAAGTCGAATTTGCCGACTTATAATACTTGCTTGACCCGACCCGGTTCGCGACCCGTTTTCAGCCTGGATAGTCTGCAGTAAAAGGGTCATAACGTTTTACTCTGATGTCGGTTTGATATGAGGTTTTTTTGGTTGCAAACTAGACACGTGGAACTTCGATTCGGTAGGTTTTGGGTCCCATAACTCTTTATATATTGGGAGAAACGGTCTGATACATTTGACACAAAGTTTAGAAAATTTATTAGAGAAATTTACAATAACTTTCGCCGACCCTTATTTCGCAACTTGCTTGACTCCAAAACTTAACATGGGCTCTCACAGTCTCCCCCCCTTAAGAATATTCGTCCGCGAATGGGTCAAGTCAATTCCTTGGTTTCATTTCTTTTCCGCTAATACGTTATTTGCAAGGCTATATTTGTTACATTGCAGAGCATAAATCTAATTCTGAAGATTCCAACTACTAGGCTTCGTATAGCTATCTCACAATAAGAAATTTAAATGCAACTCACCTTAAGTCGTAAATAGGTGGGGGTACTTCTTCCTCATTTCCTCTTTAGCTTCCCAGGTCATTTCCTCGATGTTGTTATTTCGCCATAACACTTTCACGGAAGCCACTTCTTTAGTTCGAAGCTTTCTTACCTGGCGATCTAAAATAGCTACTGGTGCCTCTGCATAAGATAAGTCTTCAGCAATGTGAATATCCTCCATGGGCGTAATACGTGAAGGATCTCCAATGCACTTTCGCAACATAGATACATGAAACACAGTATGGACCGTTTCCAATTCTGAAGGAAAATCAAGCTCGTACGCCACCTTACCAATCCTTCGAATAATCTTATACGGTCCAACATACCTGGGGCTGAGCTTCCCCTTCTTTCCAAATCGCATGACGCCCTTCATAGGCGATATTTTCAAGAAAACCCAATCTCCTAGATCAAACTCTAAGTCTCGTCGTCGAACATCTGCATAAAACTTCTGCCGACTTTGTGCTGTACAGAGCCGGTCTCTAATAAGTTTTACCTTTTCCATTGCTTGCTGGACTAAATTAGGACCTAGCAACTCTGCTTCCCCGACCTCGAACCAACCGATCGACGACCTACACTTCCGCCCGTATAGTGCTTCATAAGGGGCCATATGAATACTAGCTTGGAAGCTGTTGTTATAAGCGAACTCAATAAGAGGTAGATGATTATCCCAGCTTCCTTTAAATCTAGCACACAGGCACGTAACATATCCTCAACTGTCTGAATAGTACGCTCTGCCTGTCCATTAGTTTGCGAATGAAAAACGGTGCTAAGATTTACCTGCGTGCCTAGACAATTTGAAAAGATTTCCAAAAATGTGCTGTAAATTGAGCCCCTCGATCAGAGATAATAGATAATGGTACTCCGTGAAGGAGAACAATCTCTCTAATGTAAAGCTTGGCATAATCCTCGGCTGAATATGTCGTCCTGACTGGCAGGAAGTGAGCTGATTTTGTAAGCCTATCAATAATTACCCAAATAGAATCATACCTCCGTGGAGTGCGAGGCAAACCAGTGATGAAGTCCATAGTTATCATGTCCCATTTCCATAATGGAAGTTCAATATACTGAGTTAGGCCTCCAGGCCTCTGATGTTCGGCTTTAACTTGCTGGCAATTAGGACATTGGGCTACCATCTCCGCGATATCTTTTTTCATCCCATTCCACCAATAGATCTGTCGAAGGTCCCGATACATCTTTATCTCTCCGGGTGAACTGCATATCTAGAATAATAGGCCTCCGAAAGAATCTTGGCGCGGAGCTCTCCAACTGTTGGTACACATAAGCGGCCCTGGTATCTAAGGAATCCATCTCCAGTTAACTCAAATAAAGGTTGTCACTGCTGTGGAATACTTTTTCTCAGTTTTATAAGCTCAGGATCCTCGTGTTGTCGCTCTTTCACTTCAGTAACAAAAGAAGATTTTGCTGTATTCTGAACGAGAATGCGTCGACCCTCTGCGTCTACCAAACGCACCTGCAAATTAGCTAGCTGGCATAGATATTTGGTCATCTTGACCTTATCAGCTTCAACATGGCTTAGACTGCCCATGGACTTCCCGCTAAGGGCATCAGCAACAATATTAGCTTTGCCGGGATGATATAAAATATCAACATCATAGTCCTTTAGTAATTCTAGCCATCTTCTTTGTCGTATGTTCAGCTCCCTCTGTTTAAATAAATACTGAAGGCTCTGGTGGTCGGTGAAAACATCAATATGAACCCCATATAGATAATGTCGCCAAATCTTTAGGGTGAAGACAACTGCCGCTAACTCAAGATCGTGCGTAGGATAGTTCTATTCATGTTTTCGCAATTGTCTAGAGGCGTACGCGATAACCTTACCATGCTGCATAAGTACACAACCTAGGCCAATTCTTGAGGCATCACAATATACAACATAACCCTTGGTGCCATCCGGAAGAGTCAAGATAGGTGCCGTCGTAAGCCTTTTCTTTAGCTCCTGAAAACTTTATTCACATGCCTCAGTCCACTGAAACTTAGCTCCCTTATGTGTCAGTTTCGTCAATGGTGCAGAGATAGAGGAAAATCCCTCCACAAACCATCGGTAATATCCTGCCAAGCCTAAAAATCTACGAACCTCTGTCGGATTCAAGGGCCTTGGCCAAGTCATCACAGCTTCAATCTTTTGGCCATCAACCTTGATACCATCGCCGGTAATAACATGACCAAGAAAAGCTACAGAAGTTAGCCAAAATTCACATTTAGAGAATTTAGCATATAACCTATAGTTCTGGAGAGTCTGCAATGCAGCTCGCAAGTGGTCCGCATGCTCGGCTTCCGATCGTGTATATATCAGGATGTCGTCAATAAACACAATCACAAATTCATCTAAGAATGGTTTGAATACCCGATTCATAAGATCCATAAAGGCTGCCGGGGCATTTGTAAGCCCGAAAGACATGACAAGGAATTCAAAATGGGCATACCTTGTCCTAAATGCTATTTTTGGGATATCAATATCCCTGACTCGTAGCTGATGATAACCGGATCGCAAGTCGATCATCGAAAAACATTTGGCACCTTGTAACTGGTCGAACAAGTCATCAATTCGTGGAAGAGGATACTTATTCTTGATAGTGACTTTATTTAGTTGCCCGTAGTCAATACACATCCGCAAGAAGCCATCTTTCTTTCGAACAAAGAGCACCTCATGGGGATGTACTTGGCCTAATAAAGCCTTTATTGAGCAAGTCCTTCCGTTGTTCCTTCAATTCCCTTAGCTCTGCAGGAGCCATTCTGTAGGAAGGAATGGATATAGGTTGTGTATTAGGAAGCAAATCTATAGCGAAATCGATTTCCCTTTCGAGGGAAAATCCTGGAAGCTCGTCAGGAAATACCATCGGGAGTTCATTCACAATAGGAACCGACTGAAGAGTCGCTGGCTCCTTATCTATATCTCTGACACGAACTAGATGGTATATACAGCCTTTAGCGATAAACTTCCGAGCCCTAAGGTAGGAAATAAACTTACCCTTGGGCGTAGCTGCATTACCTTTCCATTCCAGGACAGGCTCACCAGGAAAATAAAATTGGACCAACTTTGCACGACAATCAATATTGGCATAACAAGCTGCCAACCAATCCATACCCATAATGACATCGAAGTCTAGCATAACTAATTCAACTAAATCAACAGAGGTTGGACGGTCATTAATTAACACTGTACAACCTCGATAGACATGATTAGCTATAATAGAGTCGCCAACTGGCGTAGACACCTCAACTGACTATGGCAACAACTCAGATATCATGTCAAGCTTACCAGCAATAAATGGAGTAACATATGAAAATGTAGAGCTAGGATCTATCAATGCATAAATAGCATGAGAATGTATTGTCAATATACCCGTGACAACATCTGGGGATGCCTCTGAATCCTATCGGCCTGTGAATGCATAAAAGCGGTTCTGGCCACCACTAGAACCTGAGGTGTCTCCTCCACCTCTCCCCCTACCACGGCCCTGAGTAGATTGTGGACCTGGTCGGGGAGCACGGACCGAGGGCGAAGAGGCTGCTGTGGATCCTGAAGGCTGAGCTGGTGCACCTCTCCCTAACCCCGGGCACCGACTAATAAAATGTCTTGTCTGCCCACAATGATAACATGCACTCGAACCCTGTCTACACTCCCCGGTGTGCAGCTTACCGCACTGAGTACATAGAGGAGCAGGCTGTCTCATTTGTGCGGAACGCTCCTGTCGACGGCCCTCAAGCTGGCCTGAGTTTTGCCCCAGTCCTGACTGAATATATCAATCAAACCGTTGGCCCTGCATCTGAGGTGGGAAACTACCTGCTGACCGAGGTGGATATCGATGGAGTGCGGGCCTAAAATCACCCCGTGGCTCCCTATAAAACCCTGTAGTACGAGCCCTCTTATTCTGCTCTCTATTCTAGCTGTCGCTCATGAATAGAAACAATCCTAGTCAGTAGCTGAACTGTCTCCCTCATCCCCTGCTCTCCAGTCTCTGATGGGGGGACAACAGGTGCTGGAGGTCCTATGTCCCTAGCTGCCATAGGTACTAATGGAACTGGTGAGGCTGGGGGTACTGCATCTCCCAGGCCTCCAACACGTGCTGGGGAAGCTGAAACTAGGGGTACAGGAGACTCACTGTGTGCCTCTAAGGGAAATCTATCCCTCTGACCTGGTGGGGAACGACTGGTACCTTCCCCCGGATCCATACCTATCTCTCGCTGTGCCATCTCCTGAGCGTAGGTAGCCTGTTAGATAAGAAACACAAAGCACGATTTAGATTTCATATGTTCTTATAACTTCGCTCTATAGCACGATCAATTAACTGAAAGAAACGTAACCATTCCTAAATGCCTCATAGCCTCCTGATTATAAGTGTGGTGCACAACAAACCCATAAGCAAGACTCTACTAGACATGGCTTGTGGACTCCATGGGATACGACCTGCTCTGATACCAAGTTTGTCACGCCCCAAACTAGGGGAGGCACGACTGGCACTCGATACTATATTCGATCGAGTTAGCCACTAAACATACTAGCTAACTAAACTAAGGGCCCAACAGATCGGGCAGCACAACCTCTGAAATACTAAGCCTGGACCATTAAAGTCATGACCTGAATAAAAATAAGCTATAAACAAAGGTAGACGAGCCAAAATAATAAAGTACTAGCTGCCCGACGAGGCCGCGATTGGAGACATACATGCCTACACACATATATATACATGCCAAGCCTATGGGCTGGAAACTGAAAGCTACAAAAAGAAACCAGAAATACTATGTCCACAATAGCCTCTAAGAGTGTCACAAGCACTGTCGAGACAAGGCCCCGACTATACCCAAACTGTATAACAAAAGTAACAATTCTATGAAAGCTCCAAGAAGAGGTGGAGGTTACCAACTCACAGCTGAACCTCGAAATCCTAGCGGAGGGGTCGATCAGAGTTCCTATCTAGAACTGCACGCACGAAACAAAAATGTAGTGTCCCCTGGAAACGGGACATCAGTACGAATAAAAATGTACTGGTATGTAAGGCAGGTAGTAGAGTCATACATAGCTGATGTAAAAAAAAAGTAATAGAGGTACCACCTGACACTGAAACTCTGATAGCCTCCATGGCCGACATCCGACTTCATAGTAATCAAATATGCATAGTATGTTCGTGTAATCATATGTCGTGAATACATATATATTGATGCAAATGCATGACATACCCAACCAAATGCTAGCAATGGCGGTCTCTTCCGGTAGCTAACCGGTATCATATTGCCAACCTGCGGCCATCTGTACAATATATATAGTTTTTTCGGGCAAATAGGCCCCTTACCTCCGATTATAGCTCAAAATCCATTCATAATATGTCATGTATGATATGAACTTTGAATTCACATAGTAGGCCATAACAAGAACTTAGCCAATCTTGGTTCATATGTACTCTTATTCTCATGATCTCATAATCGATGTGTCACTTTAGAGATTTTAAAATACACTTTGACAAAAGGAAGAAGGACTGATCACAAATACTAAATGCCTTTATTCTTTTTTTTTTGGTTACACAACCCAAAGATGAATAAGAATTCATATATATAGATATATAGTAAAGAAAGCCGACAAAATGACATATATAGATGTCGAATACCCTATTTAACCGAATGAGTGGAATATCAACCTAATAGCATCATGAAAATATTCTAGCTACAATCCCAATGCCTTTCACAGAAGGTTTTTCTAACAATAAAATAGTAAAATATCACATTTGACGTCTTAGGAATTTCCCAGAATTCGTGCTAAAAGGAAGGACGGAGCTTAGCCTTAACATACCTTTCCAACGAACGTCTGAATGCATGTAGTTCCTTCACAGAAGTTATTCCTTACGTCCTAAGCTTCACAAACACTATATATATTCAGCTTATACGCACCTATAAACAATTCATAATTGGGTTTAAATCGGCAGATTTTCCATGTAACCCTAACTTGACGAAACGTCCGTAGAACTTTGTAAAAACGATCATAAAAGAGTCCCAAGATGATTACCTTGGAAAACCAAGTATAAAACCTGAAGAAACAGCTAGGATATCAAATTCCTATCTTCTAACAATAGCTCCAAACACAGCTAATAGAAGGGGGAAACGATTGCAAAACGTAGAGATTGCGTTTCTAAGCACGGGGGAAAATTTTAACGGTAGAAATTGTTAAAGACGCACCTTAATCACTCAAGAACACCATGGAGCCTTCTCTTCAGCTTTCTTATTGTTTTAGAACGAAACTGAAATGTTTTTGGGTCTGAAAAGTCGAATTTGCCGAATTATAATACTTGCTTGACCCGACTCGGTTCGCGACCCGGTTTCAGCCTAGATAGTCTGCAGTAAAACGGTCATAACCTTTTACTCCGATGTCGGTTTGATGTGAGGATTTTTTGGTTACAAACTAGACGCGTGGAACTTCGATTCGGTAGGTCGTGAGTCCCATAACCATTTATATATTGGGATAAATGGTCTGATACATTTGACCCAAAGTTTAGAAAATTTATTAGAGAAATTTACGATAACTTTCTCCGACCCTTATTTCGCAACTTGCTTGACTCCAAAGCTTAACATGGGGTCTCACACTTGTGTTGAAAACTTATGTAATCATTTTAAAGCCAAGCACGATAATTCTATTTGGAAGAAGGAAGTAATATGCTGCACGATAGAGGAGAAATCTATAACAAGAAGGAACGATGAATCTTGAAGTACGCCTTCCTCAGGAATGGACGTACTGACTTTCTATACTAAGAGGGATAAAACTAAATATGTTATTTATTAATCATTTATATTAATTTTTAACTTTTGAAAACTTGACAAATATGAGATTTTCTGGCTTATGTTTTTGTCTGTTGGTGTTTGTTTAAGATGTTAATCCTATACCTTTCTTTGTGCTTGTGCTTTTAAGCAATGAAAGTTTGTCTACTTCGTTGTCCTAAATTTTGTTCACTTTTACAAAATTGTGAGTTGAAGTATCTTGCAGAGGAGAAAATACTTAATCTCACCTTTGTTTCCTGTAAATTCCTGGGAAGTATTACAATGTGTAGTAATTAAGTGGATGTATTGGCTTGGTTTATCAGGATGTTTATGGGTTGTCATCACGACTCACCTGTGAATCAATTTCTAGGGAGTCAACTAATCTAGTCCAAGGACTTGATACATGACTATTAGAACTAATGTTTTACATGTTATTTGATAGCTAAATTTTCTTTGAATATTTTTCATTTATAATACACAATATTATATAAACTGTCACATATTCTTATCTTAGGTAAGTGAAACACTCTTCAATTCTTGTTTGATGCACTTCCTTGGTTTTTTGGACTAAGAGAATGCTTGGACCGGATTCTCTTGAAGGATGATGACTTTATTTATACTCTTTTGTAGGTGGAGTAGATAAAGAAATGGAAGACGGAGACAGTGAACATCTAGACCTCACTTAAGAAGAATTTTGAATTGATGTAGATGCATGGTCTAGAAATGTTTGTTTTTTACATTTTGAAACTTAATTTTAACTCTTGAAATGTAAAACTTATGTACTTGGGGTAGAACGTTTCACTCTTATGGATAATATTAGCTTGTTGGACAATTTAGATTATGAATAGTTTTATTTTGTTATTTATATAAGTTGTAGTGCTTTATAATTCATTCTATATGTAAATATTTATTTACAACATGAGCAATATGTTTGCTTCAATTAAACTGTCACAATAGCCTACCAGAACCGTTGAAATAGGAATCATATGGCATTCCAATAGAAATTGTAAACCGTTGCAACATGAACTGCAAACCGTTCCAAAATGATCTATAAATCATTGTGATAGGTAGTTCAAACCGTTGCAATAGCTTAAAGAAATCGTTGTCATTGCCATAAATAGCCGTATCAATAGCTTGCATAACCGTTGCAGTACACATTATGATAACGGTTAACAACCATTGCAGTGCACGTTATGGTAACGGATTTTAACCGTTGCAGTTGATACGAATAGGCGTGCCAATAGGGGAGAGGAAAAACCGTTGCGATAGACCATATTATAGCAACAGTTATATGGACTGTCGCAAGAACCATTCCTTAAGCTCTATTGGCACGCGGGCTGGTGGAACGGGCGCTAAACCGCTGCAATAGCTCTATGGCAACTATTTGCCTATCTACTGTAATGGTTGTAGACATGTAATTTTTGACCCACATATTAGAATTGCCTCTAATAGTCATAGTACTTTTAGAATAATTATCAGAACTTATTTCGTAGGAATTCATTTATTATTAAATTTAATTATGTTTTAGGTTCAAAATTGAAAAACACCAAAAAAAATAGTTCCAAGCTCTTTAATTCAATCAAAAGCCTTGTATTTTGGGCATGCTTGAAACAGATTTTCAGTTTTACTTCTGGCCTAATTTTATATTGGAGCCCAATCCAAATACAAATCCAAATTCAGTAGCCCAAGAACCCAATCCCTTCCTCTCATTTGGCCACGTACCATAACAGAATTCTGACAGAGAATATTTTCCCCAGCACAATTGATTGCACACACACTCCCCACCCACGACTCCACTACTCAACTAACAGATTTTGGGAGATTCTGGAGGGGAGTTAGTTTTCTTGGAGAGCAAGGAGAGGGTTCTAAAAGGGATCCGAGTTTTTGACATTCCGGGGAATGCCCCGAGGTATTTGTATGTGAAAACCAAAAGTGAAACTCGTAGTATTTTAGTTCTGTTTTCTTTCTTTATTAGGTGGGAATGACCTCAAACTTCTTGTGTGTTTTTATCTCAATCCAAATGTATTAAAATCCAATTAAATCGAGTACGCAACCGTGACTTTCACGGGACCCGGGGAATGCCTAACACCTTCTCCCCGAGTCAAATGAACCCTCTTACCCAAATCTCTGGTATGAACTTGGCTTTGAGTCTAAGTTCTAAAAATGGTGGCCTGGCACAGCAAAATCAATTGTCAGGTGGCGACTCTGAATTTTCCTGATTAATCCATCTCCTTTTCACTTTCCAAATTGGAAACCCCTTTTCGAGCTTTATTAAGCCTTTTATCCAAAAGGGTTTAGTAAAGTCTCGTCCCACGCAAAAAGGAGTAGTGAAAATGGTCTTTCATGCGTTGCCACAAATGCATTTTCCAGTAGTGAGAGCATGCGCAACATCACCTATAACAGAGCCTCAGATCAAGTAGGAGGAGGTGATCCCCGTTCAGAGTGCGCCAATTGGACCAGTTTAGATCCCGGAGAGGTTCATTGCTACTCTAGTACTTCAAAACACTTTAGTCTGCCTGGTGGGCCTTATGGAGAGTGTGGTCCAGGCCGGCATATTCCCCATGGCACCAGCCATCTCTCAGACTGGGAGAGGAGACCAGACTCCTGCTACTCATACTCCAGAGAAGATGGCTCACGGATATCAAAACTCCAATAGTGCCACCAGTTGGAGAAGTTTAGCCTACTATTGCTACAGAGCCTGAGGAGGGACCCGCCTATGTCTTCCGAGGGGCTGAAGAGATTGGAAAAGTTCACCAAGTTATTTCCTATTCGCTTTAGTGGATCAACTTCTGAGGAACCCCATGATTTCTTGGACTGTTGCCGTGAGGTATTGCGCAACATGGGTATAGTGGAGTTCAGTAGAGTCAACTTTGTAGTATTTCAGATGCATGGCTCTGCCAAGAGGTGGTGGCAGGAGTATGTTCGAGGTAGACCAACAGGTTCACCTCCACTTACTTGGGATCAATTCTCATAACTCTTCTTGGAGAAGTTCATCTCCTTCACTTTGAGAGAGGACTTCCACAGCCAATTTGAGTGCCTCTAGTAGTGTAGCATGAATATTGCCCAGTACGAGACCAGATTCGTGTATTTATCTTGCTGTGGAGTTGTCTTGATCCCTACTGAGAGGGATAGGGTGAGGAGATTTATATATGGACTTATGGTATCAGGCTACCAATGGCCATAGAGACTGAGGATGATACTTCTTTCACTCGTGTTATGGAGATCGCTATGGGTATCAAGAGGATTCGTGGTTAGGATAGGGAGGCAGCATCTGAGAAGAGGCATCGTTATTTTGTTGTTTTTACTAGTTCCTCATTTGGAGGAAAGGGTTCATTTGGTAGAGGCCATCCTACAAGGTTGGTTCAGTCATAACTTCAAGCATACCATGGTGCCTCGGGCAGTCGTGGTTCTTATGGGTCGCGTGTTGAGAAGCTAGCCTATAGTGCACCTTCAGCTCCCATCAGTGCACCACCGATTCAAAGCTATCACTGTGGTTATCTAGACCGCCAGGGTCAGTCCCAGATTTAGCAGCCACACCAGCGGGGAGAGTGATTTGAGTGTGGTGTTATAGCCCATATCAAGAGGTACTATCCCAGACATAAGAGCACTGTGCCACAGTAGGGTACTCGTGCCATGATTCCAGCACTAGTTGCTCCACCGCCCGCTCAGCCAGCTAGAGGTCGGGGTCAGGCAGCCGGGGTCGTGGTCAGGCCATTTGAGGTAGACGCCTACCAGGGAGCAAAGGTTGGAACTCTTCTTGCCAAAAACATCCAACCGCTTCACTAATGTGAATAGGTTATACAGAAGGGTTTTTTAGTAACAAGGTAACAAGAAGCAGGCTGATGCCTCCCTTTCATTCTTCTTCATTTCTCACTTTGTTGTGTTGTTATATTCATAGGCCGTCCGAGAGGTGGAGGTTAGAGTGGTGGGGCTTACCCTTGTTTTTATGCATTCCCAGCCAGACCTGAAGCATAGTCGTCTGATGTGGTTATCACAAGTATTGTTCCGGTTTGCCATTGAGATGCATCAGTTTATTTAATCTGGGTTCCATTTATTCATATGTGTCATCCAACTCTTCCTGCCAAAAACATCCAACCGCTTCACTAATGTGAATAGGTTATGCAAAAGGGTTTTTTAGTAACAAGGTAACAAGAAGCGGGCTGATGCCTCCCGTTCATTCTTCTTCATTTCTCATTTTGTTGTGTAGTTCTATTCATAGGCCATCCGAGAGGTGGAGGTTAGAGTAGTGGGGCTTACCCTTGTTTTTATGCATTCCCAGCCAGACCTGAAGCATAGTCGTCTGATGTGGTTATCACAAGTATTGTTCCGGTTTGCCATTGAGATGCATCAGTTTAATTAATCTGGGTTCCACTTATTCATATGTGTCATCCTATTTTGCTCCATATTTGGATATGTCTCATGATTTTTTGAGTGCTCATGTTTATGTATCTATGTATGTTGGGGATTCTATTATGGTAGACCCTATCTATCGTTCGTGTATGGTCTCTATCGGGGATTATGAGACTAGGGTCGATCTTTTCTTGCTCAGTATGGTGGAATTTGATGTTATTTTGGGCATGGACTAGTTTTCAACATATCACGCTATTATGAATTATCACGCTAAGACCGTGACTTTGACGATGCTGGAATTGCCGAGATTGGAGTGGAGAGGTTCATAAGGTTATGTTCCCAGCAGGGTAGTGTTTTTTTTGAACGCACAACGGATGGTTGAGAAGGGGTTCTTGAAATACTTAGCCTATGTGAGGGTCGCTAGTGTTGATACTCCTAGTATTGAGTCAGTTCCGATAGTGAGAGACTTTCCAAATTTGTTCCCCGTAGACCTATTGGGCATGCCGCCCGATAGGGATATTGACTTTGGTATAGATTCGGTGCCGGGCACTCAGCCCATATCTATTCCACCATATCACATGGCACTAGTAAAGATGAAGGAATTAAAGGAATAACTTCGGGAGTTGCTTCATCAGACCGAGTGTTTCATCAGACCGAGTGTTTCGCCTTGGGGTGCTCCAGTTCTGTTTGTGAAGAAGAAAGATGGCTCTATGAGTATTTGTATTGACTACAGGCATCTGAACAAGGTTATCAAGAACAATTACCACTACCGCGTATCGATGATTTGTTTGATAAGCTACAGGGTGCTAAGGTATTCTTGAAGATTGACTTTGTAACGACCCGATCGATCGTTTTGAGCTAGCATTTCATTCAATGGTTTGAGACTTTGAATAGCTTCATTTTTCATATTATGACTTGTGTGTATGGTTGGTTTCGGTTTTCGAGCATTCCGGGGTTGATTTGGAAGAATGATTCTCATTTTAAAAGTATTAAGTTGGAAGAGTTTGACTTTTGGGTAAACAGACTCGAAATCAGGTTTTAATTATTCCAATAAGTTTGTATGATGATTTTGGAGATATCCACAATGTTTGGTTAAATTCCGATGAGTTTTGGATAAGTTTGGGTTGTATGGTAATTTTTTTCGGTTTCGACGTCGATTTGAGCATAAAAGGTTACCATATTGAGTAAACGGCCTTTGATTCTTGTTTCGATTAAATCAATATATCCGTATCGTAATTTTGGAACCATGGTATTCATATTTAAGAATTGGATTACCATATTAAGAATTGGATTACCATATTAAGAATTGGATTGCCATATTTTGTAGATTAATTACGAAATCACCACTGAATTCGTATTTAAAAATCTGCACTATTTTCAAATATTAAAACCAAGATATCTCCTTTATTATAAGGTCAAATGGAGTGATTCAAAAATCTAACTTGACTGGAATTTCATGAGGAATCCAATGGAGGCATCAAAAGCGAGTTTTGGGATCATTTGGCACAAGAACTCAGAAGAACAACTGGACGTTTTTGGCTATTAATGTTGCTGGAGTTTTTCTCATCTTGAAAGTTTGGGATTGGGAGGATTCAAGGATGTTATTCAAGTTTATTCATGGGGTAAGGTCTAAGCCATAACCTAAGTATTTCCCTTTGATTCATTCCTTTGGTTTAAGCTTTAATCCATGATTTTAATTGAAAACATATTTAATTCTTTAAATCAAGACCTAGGGTTATGTCCTAAATTTTAAAAATTGAAAATGAGTTAAAGGCGTTTATTTCCCCATTCCTTTTGGGGTTTTGTTCTCCTATATTAGTAGAAGAACATACTCGAATTTGGCGAGTTTTGGAGGAGTATTCCGGGAGATATGGGTCAAAACATGTGTGGGTTGGACTCTTTGTGTTATGAATATCCAAGAGGGATGTTTTGGCAAATTGGTTGAGCTATCGGACTCCGATTGAGTTGGTCTTCATTCGTGTGAGCTGGTATTGGTTTGGGCTTCAGTTGGTTAAGCTTGAATTCAGAATTCAATGTGGTCCCAACGTTGACTTTTGTTGACTTCTTGGAGAAAATGTAAAGATCGTATCTTTATTTATTGTAATTGGTTTCTCTTGCATTGTTTGATTTTATTAAGTCGGTTTTGGTTAGATTTGAGCCGTGTGGAGGTTAATTTTAGGGGAAAAGCTATTTTGGAAGGTTGAGTTGGCCTAGTTGAGGTAAGTTTCTTGCCTAACTTT
>MCJB01049644.1:48736-59536 GCA_002018475.1 Nicotiana obtusifolia
CCCCTCCACTTTGGCAATCCATGCCACACCTACTAGACCAATCAGACCGTGCGATGTCACCCTCACTCTCAACTCACAGAACAAACACACCCTCATCTGAGCCGTTGAACCATCTGATCAACGGCTGACGTTGGTATTCAACACCCAAAAATCAAATGCAATGACCTCAGGGTATTAAGGTTCTGACCAGCGGTCCTTCACATTTCATGGATCATTTTTCTTCACTCAGGTAAACTCAATATTGGTTTTCCCTTCTATTTTTTGATTTTATTCGATTTTCTATCATTATTACCATGAGTCACCTTCCACTATCTGATTTGAATCTTTGAAACCCTAATGACTCGATAGATGCTATAAATAGCAGCCTTAAATGCTCTAACAACACACACCAACTACCAACCTAGCAAGAAAATCACCATCCTATTATCTAAGAGAAGCACACAAAAACACTGAGAAATTTAGGGTTCCAAACCTTAGGTTTCTTACTGCTTTCCTTTTCTTTTGCTGAGTTCTATAGCTGCTCTAACCTGGAGGGTTCTAGGATTTTGAGCAACTGAAAAGAGTTCGCTTCGTCTGCTGCTCTCAAAAAGGACAACACCTCTCTCACCTTTCTCTTTTGTTCGTTTATTTGAATGATATAAGTATGCCGAGATAGGTTCTGTAGATTGCAATTATTCTATACGAGTTTGACATGTTAATATTTATGCTTTGCTATTTTAACGACTTCTTGTGATTAGCTTGTTCTATTATAAGTCTTTAAATAATAGTTGATTAAAACATAGTTGATACCTGTTGATTTTTGTTCTGAGTTTTTCAATAGTCTCCATGCCTAAGTGATTATATGTTTATGTTCAACATAAACTTCATAGTTTCATTGATATGCAGTAAGCTCATCTCTGTCTTGTTGCATCTCTGAAGTTTTGTGAGTTTTGAAGTTGAGTTTACTACTTGATAATTATAACTAAGATGAAATCTAAAATTGTTTAAAGTTATTTCTCCTGTCTTTTAACCTTGAGCTTGAACTTGAAGTGTGTAAATGCTTTCTTCTCTACCTATGTTTGTCAGACTATTTTCTGAGTTATTACTATGGACTTTCACTTTGTTTAGTTATTATTATTGTTAAACCAATCATGCTTACCTAAACTTCATATTTTTTCCTTCACTGATGATTCTGTTATGATCTTCACCTCTACATATTGTTCCCTGCATCTTATTTGTTTTATGGTCGAGTTCATTATTTGATAATCCTAACTGAGATAAACTTGAAAGTTCATAAGTCCATATCACTTAACTAAGGTGAAAAAATGTACGTGTTTAGATGCTCTCCTTCTCTATATCTGCATCTGCTAGCTCTGATGGTAGTTTCTGGGCTATCACCATGACCTTCTCATGATCACACCTAACTCTTGGATGTATTTGTAGGAAACTATGTTGTTGGAGTTAAACTATCTTCTTTTCTTGAACCTTTGTTGTACACATTCTATTAAGGCTAAGCTACCTTTCTCTTCATAGAATATGTCATGATCCTGTTTGGATTAAGCCAACTGGTAATTGATGTGTAACTAAGCTTGTTTGTCGCATGATTAGTTGGGATCTTTAGATACATGTTTAATTCAAAACTTGCTTGTGCAGTACATCCTTGTCCTTAACTCTTTAAGCCACTGTTGATTTTGTAAAGCTTGCATGCATCTATCATTATCTTATTATCCATGAAAGTAGGACTTAGACATTCTGTTATAATCAAGTGACACTTTCAGAGGCTGAAGCATGATCACTTCATACTTACATACTAAGCTAGACTTATGTTTGAGTTGAACTTGTTTTGATACAATGCTTCTATTTCCTTTCTTCATTGACATGTTTAATTTGGTTGTGTAATGTGCAAAGTTCCCCTGCTTATATGAGGTCACTACCTCACTTACCTTGCCTATGTACTGTTGACTGAATGTTACAAGTATCCCTGCTTAACTCTGTAACGTCATGTTTTGTCCTAAATTATTATTAGTCCTTATCCTTATTGCTAATCTGAAACTGCACCTGACTATCAAGCCTTATGAAGTCCTTTGTTGATACTATCTGAGCATGATGACATGTTAATACTGTTAGAAGCATGATCCTGTTGAGTCCTTAGGAATCCCATGTTTGAATCTGTGAATTTGTAGTCATGTTGAGAGTTTAATCCTATTCCTAATATCTTTGACAACCCCTTTGTAACAATGGTTAACCATGACTATTTGTCTGAATCTGTATTGATGATCTTTAAGGTGTTAAGTAGTGTTACTAATCCCTGCATGTGTTAATAACAAACTAAGTAGTTCACAGTTAGTTTGCCGAAGGCAGGGGTATCTGCATCTCTTGTGTTGCTGTCTATATAAGTTCTACATGCCCATTTTCTCTTTGAGTATGTTGTTCCTTAATGACTTACTCCTGCAACAGTATGATATGAAACTTCTGTTTTACATCTATATGTGTTCTAAAGTCAGCCCTTCTAGGTTTACTTGATATGTATTCTTTATTTAGTGTCAAAGGTAATATGTGTTCTCTTGTGTTATTTTATTAAGAGGAATAGTATATTTTTGTGGTAAGTAATACTTTAATATTTAGTTTACATTTGAAGGTCCTCATTGGCACTTAAACCCGTAAGGAAACCATGTCGTTACTGTTTAAGGGTATTTTGGAGCGGAGTCCGACTCTAGGTTGGCTGCCCTCCCCGGCACAAGAATTGCCCTGGGCCTTGAGTCCCTTGGGAACTTTGAAGTGTCGGGTGATCCAAAGGGAGCATTGACCTCGAGTGGGCCTCCCTCCTTAGCTCTTAATTCATTGGCACATTCAGTTCTTTAAGGGTTTAATATTTAATGACAATAAAAGATTTCCAATGTGATCTATTTGCTAAGTAAAGCCACCATATTGATAAATAATTTTCCCACAACATTAATCATATTCATGTTTCAATTATCTGTTTGTGTACCTGTCATGTGTATCAGAATGTGACATGTTATTAGAGTATGCTGAATATATTGAATATATATATCTAATGACTTTCTTGCTCTTTTGAACATTTACATCTGCTTGGGCCGCTAAGTCCCTAATGAACTCAGGCCCAATTCCAGTGTTGTTGCATTTCGTCGAGATGTCCAAAATCAGCTCTATTCGCATATCTTTACTGATGGGCCTACCTTCTTGAGGCCTAATCACTAAAGTCCATTCCTCTTTTCCTCTACTCCTTTATCATTGTTCACTGTCTTGTTAATTCAATTTACCGTTTTTGCTAGTTTAAATTTACTGTTGGTTGCATTTGTTATGTCTTTGCTGTTGTTTCATGTCTCATTTATATAACACTCATATATTAGATCACATGCTATTTTTCATGCTTTAATATCATATAAACTTAGGCAAGCCTTAAACAATATAGGATTAAAATGGGAATTAGTAGTAGATCATCATCTCGCTGATTATAATTTGCTCGTAAAATTATTATGTTTTTGCTCACCTTTCTTTTTCTTAAAAGATTTTAAACCCCAGAATTTAGCAAAACAGTGGCTCTATTTCAAAAAAAGGAAATCAGATCTCAGCTTCATCTTCAAAAGGGAAAATAAGAACTTCAAGAACTATCGCCTTAAGGAATTTTCAGCAAATAATCTTTTCTTTAATATTCTCAGAATCTAAGGTAAATTTTAGTCTCACTTTCTTACAAACACTCTTTTAGAATTACAAAATAACCAGTCCCAACTCAAGTATTTTCATGACTTAATCTCTTTTATAAGCTTGTAAAATCTAGACCACTTGAATACCTACTTCAAAATTCTTTCAATATATCTTCATAAATTTGTACCCCTTTTAGGGTCTCACATTCCTTTTATTAATATCATACTCTCCCCTTAGGTATACAGTAAGCAGTACTCTCTAATACTAATTAAAGCATAGTGTAAATGGTTGATCCCAAACTTAGTCTAAGTCCTATGGAGCTACCTCAGGTCGATTTTATGGGGTGTCTAACACCTTCCCCTTAGAAGAACAAGAACCCTTACCCGTAATCTCACCGGTTAGCAGACTAATGAAGAATATGACCAAGTAAATTAATAGCTACCCTAGTATACCTTTAAATATTAGGTGGCGACTCTCTTTCATCAACAACAGAGAAATCACGAGTTGAATCCTGTCTTGATGTCACGACCCCAAATCTCCCACCCTCGGGAGTCGTGATGGCGCCTACTAATGAAAGCTAGGCCAGCCAATACTTTACTCTATTTACTACATTGCCATACACAAACAATGCATTCATGAATATATAAACATAATTTAATAACAAAATGCGGAAATGTTTTACATATAATCCTTCTTTTACACCAACGACCCCAGAACTGGTATCATAGTTTTCACAGACTGTCTAGGAGTACTACATACAATAGTCTTGAAAGAAATAACAAAAAATACTGTTTCCGAACTACATGGAACAACAGTCAAAAGAATAGACAGAGGACGCCAAGATCTGCGAACGTCTGCAGTGCTACCTTGGGTCGCCTGGGAAATCACGCAAAAGCTGGGATTCCTCTTACTGTCCGACACCTGCGGCGCCGGTATCTGCACAAAAGAGTGCAGAGTGTAGTATCAGCACAACCGACCCGTGTGCTGGTAAGTGCCTGGCCTAACCTCGGCGAGGTAGTGACGAGGCTAGACCCGACACCAGATAATCCTGTTTGACAAAACATATGTATACAACTACGGCAAGTAACAAAAATAAAAGCATTAACAGGATAACAGAGAAAACAAAATACATATATCGCAATATAAATTCGATGAAATCAAACAGATCAACAACTTTCAAGGAGTAACATTGCCATTTGGCGTTCACACAACAATATGATAAACAATCATTCCTGACAAGCGTGGCACCAGCAACGGTCTCTCCACGTGTCCAATATCTCGTGGCAGGCGTGCCACCCGCTCCCCCATATATAGACGTGGCACCAGCAACGGTCTCTCCACGTATACAATAACTCGTGGCAGGCGTGCCACGCGCTCCCCCATATACAACATTTCATCAGAGACGTGGCACCAGCTACGGTCTCTCCACGTATACACTATCTCGTGACAGGCGTGGCACCAGCTACGGTCTCTCCACCTATGCGTGTCACAGCAACCACAAACAATTTCCAACCAATGGAATAATGCATCACATCAACCATATTCGACTCATGTTTCACTAAGTCATTATTAACAATTTACCACTACTTATGTATGTCGATTAACCTTCCCCCAACCCGTCTATATTTCCATTAACCTAGACACATTACTATTGTTACGACACCGGACTTTTTTAGATTCTTATGGACTCCTAGGACACTACCCAATGACTTAGACATGGAACCTTTAGTTATCTTTTAGCAGTTACTTAGTCAATTAGTTCCTTTACCAATCTAAATTATAATGAAAGAGGTGTCCATATCCCTAACCATAATCAATAGGAGCATTCACAATGTTCAATTCATGTACTAGGCGTATCATCCGCCCTCATTTCATCATATCTTGTGGCAGGCGTGCCACCCGCCCCTCACTTATATCAAAATATTACCACGGATATCATCCGGCAATTAGAAACATAATTATCTTTGCATTTTGACAATATCATAAATATCTCTCAACAATCATAGTATTAATATGCAACAAGTGTCAATATGCTACCCACGGTCATGTTTGACACCAAAGTATAGGTACCCGTCACCATACCTATACAATGTTCTCAACGAGAAACAATTTAGCACGTAGCACATAGTTCCTAGTTCCTCAAGCTAAGGCTAGAACGGACACTTACCTTGCTTGGCAACGGAATTCAATGTTTCGACAAACCTTAGCCTTGACACCTTGCGTCCAAAGGCTCCAAATCTATTCATAAACAATTCATTATGTTCAATACCCATAATGGAAACCAATTTCCATTGAAATTTACAACTTTTATGGGTAATTTTCCGAAATTAGACTCAAAATCAATAGTGGGGCCCATTTCTCGAAATCATTCGAAATTTATAAAATGTAATTGCCCATTACAGTACGAGTCCATGCATATCAAATTCATCAAATTCCGACACCGGATTGACCTTAATCCCCAAATTTCATATTTTCAGAAATTGAGAAGAACCCTAGGTTCTTCTCTTTCACAAATTCGTGAATTTACAATGGGATTAAGCATGGAAATCATAATCTAAGAGGGATTTAGGGTATAGAATACTTACCCGATGTTTCTCTTGAGACTCCCTCTCTATTAATTCCAAACTTCACTTTAATCTTCTTCTAAAAAATCCTAATGCTTCTAAGGTGTTGCAACCCCTTTCTTTGCAAGATTAATCAAGTAATCTTCTTTGCATGTGTGTTTTGGGGTTGACTTATAATCGTTCTTTGTGTTTGAAGAACCTTTCTTTTCGTGGGTATTGAGCTATGTGTTTCAGATGTGTAAAATGGACCCTAGGTCCTATTTATAGAAGGTCAAAAAGTCGGGCAAAAGTACTCAATCAGGCCAATTTCGCGACCCCAGTGTGCATTTCGCGGTTCGCATTTCACATATGCGGACCGCTTTTCCATCGCGAATCGAGCAAAAAGGATGCCCAACGTTCTGCCTCTGTTCGCGACGCCTAGGTGAGATTCGCGATTCGCTTTTCAAGTTCGCGAATCGTGAACTCAACGCGAAATGACCCCTCCAGTTCTGTTCCACTTCGCAACTGCTCTTGTCATTTTCGCGGTTCGCTTTTGGATTATGCGAACCGCTTTTTGGCCGCGAAACTCATCTGCCAATTGATCTATTTTTCTTCTTTTACAAAATTAAGCCTAACTTTTTCATACGGAGTCCGATTTAGACGATTCTTTTTGCTATGGCTCCGTAATTTCAATACGGAGCTAATGCCTCAAACAAAATTGAGTGTGGAGCTCGTTCACTAATTTTAATATTAATTACACCAGAAAGTATGAAGTTAGCGCTTTATAAAGCGACGAATTAAGTCCCGTCGACTATTCAAAATTCATCCGAGACCCCCGGGACTTTATCTGAACATGAACACATGTTCTATAATCTCATTTAAACTTGTTCCAATCATTGGAACACAAAGATAAACATCAAATTATCAGGTTTGCATTAGATTCAAACCTACGGACTCCAGGGATTCTTAAATCGATCCTTTGATCCGAATCTGACCAAACCATGTACGAATGGTCTGAAAACTTGCACGCAAGTCCTAAATTGCAATACGAAGCTACAGCGACTTCCGGAATTCCATTTCGACTTCCGGATCAAAATTTCATCTATCAGCCGGAAATTCGTACTTCATCAATTCAAGCCTAGTTTTGTTCGGGGTCTCCAAAACTTATTCCGGTCACTCGACTAAGTCATAAATCCTACCCCGAAGCTAACCGAGTCGTCGGAATTCAAATCCGAACCTTCTAACTCATAAGTCAATCTACGATCGACTTTTATGACTTAAGCTTCTTAAAAAGAGACCATGTGTCTCATTTCCTATCAATTTACTTCGAGTACAACTTACTCGACTTAATCTCTCATAATATAATTAAGGACATAATACGGGGTATAAAAGTGAGTCATCACATTCTCCCCCTCTTAAATAAACGTTCGTCCTCGAACGAGTCAAGAAGCATACCTGAAATTTCAAAGAGGTGTGGATATCTGCTCCGCATCTCATGCTTAGTTTCCCAAGTAGCCTCCTCCACGGACCGACCTCTCCATTGAACTTTCACTGAAGCTATCTCTTTGGATCTCAATTTCCGAACCTGACGATCCAGAATTGCCACCGGCTCCACCTCATAGGTCAAGCCATCATCCAAATGAATTGCATTGAAATCAACAATGTGGGATGGGTCCCCAACATATTTTCTAAGCATGGAAACATGAAATACCGGATGTACACTCGACAGATTGGGTGGCAAAGCAAGCTCATATGCCACCTCCCCCACTCGTCGAAGTACTTCAAACGGTCCAATGAACCGAGGACTCAATTTACCTTTCTTTCCGAACCTCATAACACCTTTCATAGGTGAGACTTTCAGCATAACCTTCTCACCAACCATATAAGACACATCCCGAACCTTTCTGTCGGCATAACTCTTTTGGCTCGATTGTGCTGTACGAAGCCTCTCCTGAATTATCTTTACCTTTTCTATAGCATCCTGAACCAGGTCAGTCCCCAATAGTCTATCTTCGCCGGGCTCGAACCAACCAACCGGAGATCTACACCGTCTCCCATACAGAGCCTCGTACGGAGCCATCTGAATACTTGACTGATAGCTGTTGCTATAAGCGAACTCTGCCAATGGCAGGAATTCATCCCATGAACCCTTGAAATCAATAGCACAAGCACGCAACATATCCTCCAGGATTTGGATGGTACGTTCAGATTGTCCATCCGTCTGGGGATGAAAGGCTGAACTCAATTCCACCTGAGTGCCCAACTCCCTCTGCACGGCTTTCCAAAACTGCGAGGTGAACTGAGTACCTCTATCAGAAATGATAGAAATGGGAATACCATGTAATCGAACGATCTCTCGAATATAAATCCTTGCCAATCGTTCCGAAGATAAGTAGTACACACAGGGATGAAATGTTCGGACTTGGTTAACCGATCCACAATCACCCAAACAGCGTCGAACTTCCTCAAGGTCCGTGGGAGTCCGACCACAAAGTCCATAGTGATTCGCTCCCATTTCCACTCGGGAATAGCTATCTGCTGAAGTAGACCGCTCGGTCTCTGATGTTCATATTTCACTTGTTGACAATTGAGACACCGGGACACGTATCCCACAATATCCTTCTTCATCCTTCTCCACCAGTAAAGTTGTTTCAAATCCTGGTACATCCTTGCAACACCTGGATGAATAGAATACCGCGAGCTATGGGCCTCTTTCGGGATTAACTCCCGGAGACCATCCACATTAGGCACGCAAATCCGGCCCTGCATTCTCAATACTCCATCGTCGCCGATGGTCACTTCTTTAGCTTCATTTTGCTGGACTTTGTCCTTAAGGACAAGCAAAGGGGGATCGTCATATTGACGCTCCCTGATGCGATCGTATAAGGAGGACCGAGATATCACACAAGCCAACACTCGGTCAGATCCCGAGACATCTAGTCTCACAAGCCTATTGGCCAAGGATTGGACGTCCATGGAAAGTTGTCTCTCACCGACTGGAATATAAGCGAGACTGCCCATACTAGCAGACTTTCTGCTCAAAGCATCAGCCACCACATTGGCCTTTCCCGGGTGGTATAAAATAGTGACATCATAGTCCTTCAACAATTCCAACCACCTCCTCTGCCTCAGGTTTAGTTCCTTTTGTTTGAACAGGTATTGAAGACTCTTATGATCCGTGAATACTTCACACGGCACGCCATATAAGTAATGCCTCCAAATTTTCAAGGCATGGATTATGGCTGCCAATTCTAAGTCATGCACCGGATAGTTCTTCTCATGAATCTTCAATTGCCTCGATGCATAGGCAATAACCTTGCCCTCTTGAATTAATACTGCACCAAGCCCAATACGAGAAGCATCACAATAAACCGTATAGGGCCCTGAGCCCGTGGGCAAAGCTGTCTTGAGCTTCTGGAAGCTCGCCTCACACTCATCCGACCACTGAAACTGGACACTCTTCTGAGTTAACTTGGTCATCGGGGCTGCAATTGATGAAAACCCCTCTACGAACCGACGATAATAGCCCGCCAGTCCCAAGAAACTCCGAATCTCTGTGACTGATGCTGGCCTAGGCCAATTCTTGACTGCCTCAATCTTTTTCGGATCAACCTGTATACCTTCTGCCGATACAATATGACCCAAGAATGCAACTGAACTCAGCCAGAATTCACATTTTGAGAATTTAGCATACAGCTTGTTATCTCTCAAAGTTTGAAGGACTACTCTGAGATGTTGAGCGTGCTCCTCCTGGCTGGGAGAATATACCAAGATGTCATCGATGAATACTATCACGAACGAATCCAGGTACGGCCTGAACACTCGGTTCATTAGATCCATAAAGGCTGCTGGGGCATTTGTTAATCCGAAGGACATAACCAAGAATTCATAGTGTCCATACCGAGTACGGAAAGCTATTTTAGGGACATCAGGTGCCCTAATCTTTAGCTGATGGTAGCCAGATCTCAAATCAATTTTTGAAAATACTCTAGCACCCTGAAGCTGGTCAAACAGATCATCAATCCTCGGCAATGGGTATTTATTTTTAATTGTGACCTTGTTCAACTGCCGGTAATCGATACACATTCTCATTGTCCCGTCTTTCTTTTTAACAAACAACACAAGTGCACCCCAAGGTGAAACACTGGGTCTAATGAAACCCTTCTCGAGCAATTCTTGCAACTGTTCTTTCAATTCTTTCAACTCTGGCGGGGCCATGCGGTATGGCGGAATAGAAATGGGTTGAGTACCCGGAGCCACATCAATACAGAAATCAATATCTCTGTCAGGGGGCATTCCTGGCAGGTCAGAGGGAAAAACCTCAGGAAACTCACGTACCACAGGCACTGACTCGATAGAAGGGACCTCGGCACTGGAATCACGGACATGAGCCAAATAGGCCAAACATCCCTTCTCGACCATACGTCGAGCTTTCACATAAGAGATAATACTACGGGTGGAATAATTAGGAGTTCCTTTCCACTCTAAGCGAGGCATACCCGGTAAAGCTAAGGTCACAGTCTTGGCATGGCAATCAAGGATGGCGTGATAAGGTGATAACCAATCCATTCCAAATATAATATCAAAATCAATCATATCCAGGAGTAATAAA
>MCJB01049645.1:1303-41848 GCA_002018475.1 Nicotiana obtusifolia
CCCCAAACAACCTTGGTCCGGAAAATAAAACAAAAATCAGAAAAATCCAAAACCCTTACCTCTGTCCGAAAATTGCTTTTTCAAACCGAATCCGGGACAAATGGAAGGCGAGGATCAATTGAGAATTGATCTACGGCCTCCATTTGAACCGAAAATGGTCCCCAAGTTGCAAAAGCACTGAGTGTACCCGTCTTTGTCAGTAATGTAGGTCCGTAGTACGTGGGGGAAGGGGAGGGGACCACGGACGAGTTAGGGGGTTTCAACTCGTCCGATTTTGGGCGAGTTGGGTGGCGACGGGGGTGGCAGTGAGGCGGGCGGAGGGGGCAGCGGCGGAGGAGTTAAGGGAAGGGTATTAGGTTTAGGGTTTAGTTAAGTTAGGTTTTGTATTTAGGTGGGGGTAATTTTGGGCCGTTGATCTTATTGTGATCAATGGTCCAGATAGGGCAAGGGTGAAAGAGGTTGGGCTGCCGGCTGGGCTGGGTATTTGGGCCAATTTATTTTGAAATTTTGGCCCAATTCGTTTTAAACCTTAATTAATCCCTCTTTTAATTGTTAAATGATTTTCTAAAAACAAAAGTCCTAGTAAAATATAATCCTAATTCATCAAAATGTGCAATTAAACTAATTTAACATAATGCTAGGCTCTATGAATTAAAAATTAAAAGATGCACTATTTTATGATTTTTAATTTTGTTTTTTCTTTTCTTGAACTAATGACCTAATAGTTAAATATGAGTAATTATAGATCCAATTAATTATTAAAATGGCTAATAATCAATTTGAACTATTTTATTTATTTTTTTTAGGAGTATTTAGGGCGGGGCAAAAATCACGTGCTCACATATAGTATAGTGTATTGTATAATACACTTATTATATATGTACTATTCTATACTATGCACTAAGTATTAGTGCATTAGCTAAAAGTATATCGAATATAGCTTTTATATATATAGTATAATATAGTAGTGTATTTCATATACTAAGTGTATTGCGTCTACTAAGTGTATTGTTGGGTGTACAATTATACACTACATCCTATATATATCAAGTTATATATATATAAACACTTAGTATATGCAATACACTTAGTGTATATATATATATATATACTAAGTGTATTGTAAGATACACTTAGTATATGCAATACACTTAGTATACATATACATATATAACTTGATATATAGTACGCTATGCTATATATAGAGTATAGTGTATATTGTATAATACACTATACAATACACTTAGTATATGAAATACCCTTAGTATATATACTACACTTAGTATTCATGCTTATATATGTATTCATGTTCTTATATATGTATAGTTATATATATATATATATATATATATATATATATAAAATGTATTGTATATATATAAATAAAACTGTATAATATATTTATATAAATAAATATNATAAATATTATACACTATACTATAGTATATTATATTGTATAGTATATTATATATCAATATATATATATATATATATATATTAGTAATATATATATACACTTTGGTAAAATGTTAACAAGAAAGCGACCAACATTGGTCGCCAATATATATACCTTTATATTAGGACCAAAGTTGGTCCCCAAATGAAAATCTGATTTATTTTAATTTTCCAGTAAGCGACCGTCTTTGGTCGCCAAAATTCCCAATATATATTCCCTCCAATTGGCGACCAACGTTGGTCGCCAAATTAAAATCTGATTTAAATTTAATAATCCATAGAAGCGACCAACTTTGGTCGCTTATGGCACCATAAAATTTCCTCCGAAAAGCGACCAAAGTTGGTCGCCAAATTAAATTCTGATTTAATTTAATATTCCAGAAAGCGACTTATGGCACCATAAAATTTCTTCCAGTAAGCGACCAAAATTGGTCGCCCATTGAAATTCTGATTTAATTTAATATTCAAAAAAAGCGACCAACTATGGTCGCTCCTATCCCCATAAAATTTCCCTTCTGTAAGCGACCAACTTTGGTCGCCAATATTAAACGTGGGTCCAGTTTAGCGACCAAAGTTGGTCGCTATTTGTGAATTTTCTTTGACCAGATATGTTTGACCAGTCCGGTCAAAATATTGAATAATTAGCGACCAGTTTGCGACCTTCTTTGGTCGCTATTGTATTTAAGTTTTTTTTTCATTTTTTTTGTCTAATTTGGCGACCAATATTGGTCGCTTTTTGTGGCAGACCAACTTTGGTCGATAATTTTTGGTCTCTAAATCCCTGATTTTTAGTAGTGTTTTTTAACAAGAGAAGTTTGCATACGCTTTCCACACAACTTAAAGATACAGAAAACATCTTCTTGAATTCTCCCATAAAACATATAAAACTAGGATATTTAGTTCGTGGATAGAACTCCGTTTCCAAGAGAGGCGAAATCGACTTAGGAGCAATTTGTTAGTTGTAATTTTTATTCCGTGGCGCTAAAGGTACATAAATTAATGTCCTTGTTACTAATTTTGCTAACAATGGTATCAGAGCATGAATATTGTTGCCTAGTCGTGTTAATTGTTCCTAAAATCGGCATAAAAACAATATTAAGAGAAGTACGTATGATAATTATATTATAGTGTAACTTCTGTTTGTTCGTTGCCGCATATAATTTCTGAGCTTGAGAACTATATGTGTTATTCCGAAGTGTTAAATTATATGTGTGGTTTCGTAAGAGATGGTACTGTCTTTTAGGTTTTAGAAGTCCCCACAATTATAATCTAGTATATTTTTCAAGACATCGTGAAAGATTAAAAAAAAGAAGCTTTGACTGAGACTTTAAAGACAAAGACCCACATGATATTTTCTTAATTTATGTCCATAATTTTTCGTTAGAGTTTGTAATAAACTTGGTACAAATTCTTAAATTGTAAAAGAATTTACTATAGACCGAAAAATAGTTGGCTTTGCCATTTGAAACTATTTAAAATTTTGGGTGAATCAATTATTCTTTTTCTTGCTGAAATCTTGTGTGAGAATGATAGACTACAACGTGTAGTATGGCCTTCAATTTTTCTAAAGAGGAAATTTTTCGTTGTAAGATTTCTAAGACAAAATTTCTGATTGTATTTTCAAAGTATGCAAACTGAGTATTCTTTTTTATCATTAATTCTTTGAACCACGTGATATGAATTATAGTTTATCTAACTGGATAATTTTATTATTGAATGTATGTAATGGTGTGAAAATTACGTTGAAATAATGGTAGACTCCTTTGGTGGACTTTGTTTAATTAGGAGACATTGAATAAGATGTTACTAGAAAAAGATTTATATGTTAGGACCATGAATTTTTGCTTTTCGATCTTACTGTATCCTAATATAGAAAATTAGTTTAGCCCTAATCCCTTACATCTATATACTTCTACGAGTTATTATGAGATATGTTGTCATATTGAATGGTTGTAGCCGTTCTTATTATTTTTTTGGGCCTATTTCAGATATGACTGAACAAGGACAAGCTCGAATTACTTCAAGTAGGAGTTCACGAAGTCGAGCAAGGAGACAACGTAGAAGGATGCGTCGTCGTAGGACTTAATTTTGTAATGATTTAGACTTGATGCTTGAAGTCATCTGGAATGTCCCAAGTGCGAGGCAAAATGAGTTACGGGATCGAAGGGCTGAACAAGGGGAAGGAAAAAAATATTTTGGGAGTTTAAGAAATTTAAAATGGGTTCTGATACTTCCATAGAGATTACATAGAGATTAAAAAGAGCAGAATTGTCTAATTACATAGAGATTACTGATTGGGAAGCGTTAACTATTTTAGCGGACTCTCTTCGAGAGCCTTGGATGACGCTTTAACTGGTATTTATCATGATATTTGGCCTAGTGCATCTTTTAGTGTATGTGTGCAAGAGTTAGTATTCAATTGGTATATGTATGTCCTAGCGAACATATAAATTGTTATTATTTATTTTATTTTAATAAAATTAAAATTTTATTGTTGTTTATCTCACCAGTTACATATATTATATATTATTTTATTTTGTAATGGATTGAGACTTGAAATGAAGCACAAACAAGGAGTGATTTTAATATTAATAAAATATTTAGATATAAATGATGAATGAAAATTAGTGACCTTTCGATTCTATACTAAATATCAAATTAACTTGCTTGAATGTGTAACCACATGCATAAATCGACTGAAGTATATATCGATGAGTTAAATTTATAATATTATCTCTAATAACGAATATCGTATCAAAAAGTATCATTGCTGACTTGAACAAGGGTGACAAACGAAATGATGAAAATTACGACATTTGAAGTCATAAGATATGGTGTGTACTCGAAGATCAAGATGCTCTTGAAAATATTAACCATGTTATGAGTTAACCAGAGGAGGGTAACACTGCTCAACACAGGAAGGATCTGGAAACTTACAATAAGTGAAAAAAAAGGTGTAATGATCCAACCTATCATTTTGAGCTCTAGCGTATCGTTCGGCGATTTGAGGCTTTGAGTAGCTTCACTTCATGTTTAATGACATGTACGTGTAGTCGTCATTGAATTTCGGAAAGTTCAGAGTTGATTTGAAAAGAAAATTCTCAATTCGGAAGCTTTAAGTTGGAAGAGTTGACCAAGGTTTGACTTTCTAGTAAACGACCTCAAAATCAGGATTTAAAGGTTCCAATAGATTGGTATAATTATTTAGGACTTGGTTGTATGTTCGGGTTAAGTATCGGGTGGTCCGGGAGCATTTCGGAGCTTATTATGGAAAGTTGGCATTTTAAAATTTTTTAAATTTCCTAAGTTTGATTGGAAGTGTACTTTGATGTTATTGATGTCCGTTTGGGATTTTGAGCCTTTCGTACCATGATTTGTGACTTGTATGTAAAGTTTGGCGTCATTCTATAATGTTAAGATATGATTCTGATGCATTCATCGAAATTTGAATGTTTGAAAGTTAAAATAAGAATTTGTTCGTCGATTCGTAATTTTGATGTTGTTCGTGGCATTTCGAGCCTTTGTATACGTCTGGATAAGTATTGGAACTAGTTGGCATGATTGGACAGGGTTGGGGGAGGGCCTCGGGTGTCTTTCGGATGGGCTATGGGTCATTTTGCCATGTTTGAGCTGTTGTTTTTATTGTCTGGTGCGTCCTTCTTCGCGATCGCGAAGATAGGGTCGCGTTCCCGAAGGTCTGTTGGGTGTCTGGCTGTTTGTTAATCACGTTCGTTAATAGGGGCACGCATTCGCGAAGCCTTGGAAGAAGCAGTGATTCGTGATCGCGAGGGTGATTACGCGATCGCGTAGAAGGGTAGGCAGGAGGTGGGCACCGGGAAGTTGTCCTACGTATTTGCGAGCATGGCGTCGCGTTCGCATAGGAATGGTGGAGTTGGTCAGCGCGTTCGCGACCGTCGTATCGCATTCGCAAAGAGTGAATTTGGCAGTTGGAGAGTTTGGTCTTCGCGATCACGAAGGCGTTCCCGCGATCGCGAAGAAGGGGTCGTCTAGGCAGAGTTGTTTTTAATTCGGGAGTTGGCTCAACTTTCTCTCATTTTCACTTGGGTGGCCGAATTTTGGGAGCTATTTTGAGAAGATTTTCTTCAAGCAACACAAGGTAAGTGATTCCTGCTTGTTGTAAGTTAAATACATGAGTTATATATGAATTTAAACATAGAAATTTGTAGAAATTTTGAAATTTTGAAAGAAAACCTAAAATTTGATTTTTAAATTTTGACTACGAAATTGGACAAGGAATTAAGAATAAATTATATATTTGAGTTCGTGGTGTTATGGGTAACGATTATCTTCAAAAAATTTTAAAATCCAGGCACGTGGCCCCGAGGGTTGACTTTTAAAGCGGAGTTGAGAATTATTATAAGTTAATTGGTTATGAGTGTTGGAGTATATTTTTCTTGGTTTTCATGTTGTTTGACTAGTTTCGGATCGATGGACATTGGTTTGAGATGTAGGGAGGCGTTGGAGCCGATTATGGAACTTCGGAGTGAGGTAAGTCTCCTATCTAACCTTGTGAGGGAGAAACTACCCCCTAGGTGATGTATTTGATATGTGCTACTTGTTGCGGGGGCTACGTACACACGAGGTGACGAGAGTCCATACGTAGGTAGATTCATGTTTATGTCGGGGGTAGACTTAGGACTTTACCATGCAATGAATTATATTACTTGAATTTAATTGTTAGTTTAATTATTTGAATCCTATAAGTAAAAGCTGATAGAGATCATGTCAGATCGAATCTCAATTCCTTGAGCTATTTGGCGAGATAATCGATTGATGGTAAATATCATGCTTATGTTACATCTCAGACCTTGTATAGTAAATGCGTGACTCGTACTTCAATAAGTTTCTTCTCCTCCTGGAGATCGGGCCGAACGCCTCGACAGTATATATATTTGAGATGCATCCATGGATCGGACCATACGACCTTGGCAGTGTATGTACACGACTATATGGATCGGGCCGAACGACCTTGGCATAATTTGTGAGTAAAAATCGCTAGGAGTCTGAAACCCCACGAGATCACCCTCTTGATTGAACTTGGAAATTACATGATATTCACTTTATAACCTGAGATCGGATAATTACTTGATGATTCTAATTTGCTGAGATGACGTGTGGCACTTATTTATTGGATAATTACTTGTTGATTGAATCCCACGGATTCCGCTATCTACTGTTTCTTATTCTATTGATTATGTTGTATTTTATGCCTGCCTATGATTCTTGCATTTATTTATTGGACTACTAGTAAATGTCGATGTCAAACCCTTGTCACTACTTCTACAGGGTTAGGCTAGATACTTACTAGGTACGCGTTGATTTACGTACTCATGCTGCAATTCTGCACTAAATATGCAGGATTTGACAAATTCATTAGTAGTCATCTTGGCGCATAGGTGCAACTGCTGAGGGGACTTTAAAGTGACCTGCAGTCCATGCTACGTGTCATAGCCCACAGAGTCACCATCATATTTATTTACTTTATCCTATCTATTTTACATTCCAGACAGATGTTGTATTATTACTGTACTCCTTAGTAGATGCCCATGCACGTGTGACACTGTATTTTGGACATTGTAGTTGATGTTTATGGAGTTGCATAATATAGTCATCTTTTATCTTATATCTTACTAGTATTGTATGTAACCATGATTTTACAAGCATTAAATTCCTTACTTAATAAAAACTTATGATTTCAAAAGTAATAAAATGAATAACTATTTAGATGGTTCACCGTTATGACAACGTTGGTCGCCATCACGACCTATAGAGGAATTGGGTCGTGACAGCTTGGTATCAGAGCTCAAGGTTCACTTAGGTCTCACGAGTCATGAGCAAGTCTAGTAGAGTCATGTGGATCGGTACGGAGACGTTTGTATTTGAGTGGCTATAGGGCTGTTAGGAGAACTTCCTTTCTTGATTCCTCGTCATGCGATTTGATTCCATTGAAGTTTATGTCTTCATTTCCTTCCTACTCATTTCTATTCTATGTAGAGCTCTTGTTATCAACTGGGTATTGAGGAGTTATAGTGGTGCTGCAGATGGGGCACAAGATGTTTTCCCCTGTGTATTCGGGTGGACTGTTATCGTCGCCTTGTGGGAGGATGTTCTGTCGTTCAGCTCAGTGTTAGTGCTACCCATAATTTTGAGGCTATGCACAATGTATTATGATGTTCACGCGTTGTTATCATGCAGTGTTGGTGTAAACGGTAGGGTGCTTATTTATGTGTCGTGGCAGTGAATGACTCGAAATGAGGATTACTCAATTCATGGTTTAAAGGTTCGGTATTTTAATTCTAGCAGAGGAAAGGCAATTGGACTATGGATGTTCAAGCCTTGGTTGACAGAGTAGCGAGACTTGATATTTTCGAACTTGGTGGAGTTCTCATTTGTGAGGTGGTGTTGTCGTCCTTGTTGGGACGCATTATGGCTCATTGGTGGTGGTGGTGTATGGTAGCTTCAGAGTCGAATCACTGTTTCTAATGTTGATGGCTCGAGAGAGATGATCTTTATAGAGGCTCAAAGTTGGTGGCAATGTATCCGTCCGGGCTCTACAAAGATGGATTATGATTTGAGGTATTATTTTGGCGCCGAAGGAAGAGGAAGGACATGGTGGAAGGTGTCTTGCAGTGGTTGTATTGCTAGCAGGTCAAGTATGAGCAGCAAAGCTTGAGTGGTTCGCTTCAAAATATGGTTAACTCAGAGTGAGAATGTTAGTGTATCATATGGATTTGTGGTAGGATAGCCACACGCTTTGAGAAAGCTTGGTGCAATTATGGTCATGGTGTGGGATGGTGACTACTGTACTGAGGAAGTTTGAATATGAAAAATAGGAGTTTGCTTGGGATAAAGATGGGTGTGAAAGCTTGATTATTGTTTTGGGATGCAACATGAAATCTTGATTATCGTTTTGGGATGCAACATGACTTCGAGTTTTGGAACGTATAGTTGGACCTTCAGTTGATGCTAATGGGGAATGCACGGACTCATACAACTGTTGGACGAGTGTGGGCTCAGGAGGGTTTACTAATTTCGTGGTAGTTGTACCCAGGGTAACATCGTTGGAAGATGTCGATATGGAATTCCATAGGTGGGCTATCTCATGTGAGTAGGTTAGCGATTTCGTGATTTTGATGAAGTTTCTACGAAGAGTTCTACTTTCTTCCCAGCGGGAGGCATGTACTGTGATGTGAGCTTGGTACGTTCGAAGAATATTGTACGACTGTCAGGAGGTCAAATATGCAATTGTGACTGATAATTCAGAATGTTTTAGTTTAACAGGAGATTGCAAGAAATTTGGCGAGTTAACGGTGCGATATCATGGTAACTGAGAAGGAGGAGTTATTGCGAGTTCTGGATTTATGTGATTGTAGCTTAAAGCTAAGTGGGGGAGCCTACCATCTACGATTGGGTCACGTGGTTGTGTGCATTGGCAATATCGGGTTATCGGTACATTGGTAGATTAGTTATGACTGAGGGGAGAAAACATCAAGGGTATTTCGGAGCAATAAAGTTGATGTATGTGTGCTACATTTCACCTTATCTATTCGTGTGACGTTGGGATGACTAATTTATCCGGTTGTTTATTTGGAAGTGTTCATGTGCTAGCAGAGCACTAGTGTTTGGTTATATAATCGGGACCATGTTAGAGTGGGTGACTCTCAATAATGGTTATAGTAGGTTCAAGAATTAAAGGGCGGTGTCTAAGGATTTTGGGTTCGTTACGTGGCGGAGGATTGGGTTTGCAGTAGAGTGTGAAAGATACTTGGGAAATTTCTATGTTATCATCGGGTCTATGGTGCAGTGTTGGAGAAATGGGAAAAAATAGTTTTGGATTCGTAGGAGGTCTTTCAGAACGGGTGTATCAGTTGGAGATACTACTGAGTGCATGAAGAGAGTATGAGATGGCTTATAGGCATTGAGACAGCGTGGTCTCGTGATTTGGGTCACTCGGGATGAGTATTCTTTGAGGTTCGTTATGTGTTTGAATATAAATATTATCTCGAATGCAAGTCAAAGTAAATGGGAAGAAGTTGAGTCAGTTAGTTATGATTTGAATCAGCATGGTTGTAGAAATAATCAGTTCCTTCAGTATGTTAAGGCTATACAAGTGACTCGTGGCTGTATATACAGGCTTGCCAGCCTCCGTAATTTGTTTGATTTGGAGGTATTTGATTCCGATGACCTTGTTATGTGTAAATGGATCCCGCAAGAGTTATGACAGTTTAGACTACGACTTGAGATTTGCATTTTTTACGATTATGGGAATTTGGTTGTGTATTGCTATTATTTTTTTGGAATAATTGGAGTAAAAAGGTTTCAGCTGATGAAGTGTTTATTTTACTGGTGGTTCAGGGGCTATGATAAAATTCTTGTACTCTTGCGTAGCGGTATCATGGGTACAATGAGCATTATAAAAATTAGAAAGTTGGCGATCGAGGTTGCGGTTCGGTTTTGATAAGAATATCACGAGCTCGGAGGAGCAGGGGAGGATTTCAGATGTTCAGAGTATGCTGGCATTATTTTCGGGCAGCCTGAGAATGGTCTATTTTGTGGAAGAAGTGTTGGGTATTGAAATGCGAATGCTTGACTAGCACTAGAGAAATAACATGGTTGATGTCCATTGATGTTTAGATTTTACTACTTGGTGCGGAAAGTTGTGGGAGTATATCCCACAGGAAGATCACATAAATATTACGTGGTAGTCATTTTATAGTTAGTGGCTGAAACCAGGTATGGAGATTTTGGTATTGTCGCCAATAGGAGAAGTTGTGACTGAGAGGTGCTCTATTCCTTTGGTTGTGGACGGTGGGAGTTTGTTCTGAATTGGATGACTACTTGTGTGTGTCATGAATAGAGTCATTGTGTATCCTTGAAAGGTTATTAGCCCAGTATGGGATGATCAAAATCGGCTTGAGGTCCGTTGGTAGATATAATGTGAATGTATGCTCTACATCAGGTTGGATGCGTTCATTCAGCATAGCATTGCTTATGGAGGAGTCTTCGGGCATTGGATGTTATTCTTGTCATCAACTATTCTATGTAATACCCTATTATGCCATATGGGTTGTGAGACGGCTTGATTATTCGCACATGTATTGTGATCCCGTGTAGCTTGTAGTGTTATATGAGTAAGATGGTTCTCGAGATGCAGGTCGTTTATCGCACCTTAGTCGTGCTTGAGTTTTGTAGCGCATAGCGCTATCCGTCTTCCCAGGGTTGTATTTATGCACTTGGCGTGCTTGTGGTTGATATTCGAGCATTTCGTGGGTATGAGCACTATGGCTTGATGGATATTTTCTTATTATTTGTTATATGAGGATCGGGTTGCACACCACAACGGTGTCATGTTTGGATCGGGTTACAAGCCGCAACGGTATCATGTGAGGATCGGGTTACATGCTGCAACAGTGAGATGTTGAGTACAGTTCCTTAAACTTATTTTCTGTTCCTTGTTTCTCATCTCTGAGATAGGTTCATAGCATCTGTTTGGATGTTTCATTCGTTACGGGGGTTTGATAGTTCTTTACCCAAGTTCATTTTTCCTTAATTGGATGTAACGATCCGGCCGGTCGTTTTGAGAGTAGTAGCCCCAAACCCCTAATTATTGCTCCCTCTAGTTCATTTTGTGGTTATGTAAGTCGCCGGGAGGTTTTGTTTTTGGTTTCGGAGTGTTATGGGACACTTAGTCCCTAAAATAAAAGCTTAAGTTATAGGAATTCGACCGTAGTTGGAATTTTGTGAATACGAATCAGGAATAGAGTTTCGTCAGTTCCATTAGCTCCTTTGGGTGATTTTGGACTTAGGAGCGCACCCGAATTGTGAATTGGAGGTACATAGTTGAATTAGGCTTGAAATGGCAAAAGTTGGATTTTTTTGGGAAGTTGACCGGGAGTGGACCTTTTGATATCGGGGTCGGATTCCAATTCCGAAAGTTAGAGTGGGTCCGAAATGTCAAATGTGACTTGTGTGCAAAATTTTGGGGTCAATCGGGCGTGATTTGATAGGTTTCGGTATCGGCTGTAGAAGTTTGAAATTTCAAACTTCATTAAGCTTGAATTGGGGTGCGATTCGTGTTTTTAGCGTTGTTTGATATAATTTGAAGGCTTGACTAAGTATGTACGATGTTTTAGGACATTTTGGTAGGTTTGGTTGAGGTCCTCGGGCCTCGGGTGGATTCCGGGTGGTTAACGGGCTAGAATAGGACTTGTGAGGATTGCTGAAGCTAATGCATCATCTGGTGTAATCGCACCTAGGGAGCCGCCATTGCAGGTGCGAGCTCGCAGAAGCGAGCTATGGGGTGCAGGTGCAGTCTGGAAGGAAAAGGCCAGAGATCGCAGGTGCGATGTGGTGACGGCAGAAGCGGAGTCGCTTTTGCAGAAGATGGAACACAAAAGCGGAAGGCCAGGAATGCTGTTGACCGCAGAAGCGAAAGTACTCTGCAGAAGCGGGTGCTCAGATGCAGCCCTTTTGCTCGCAGAAGCGGGCGCTCAAATGCGGCCCTTTTGCTCGCAGAAGCGAGATTTTGGACTTAAGTGAAGTCCGCACCTTCGATGGTTTTTCTGCAGGTGCGGAGCCGCAGATGCGGTGGAGCCCTCGCATAAGCGAAAAGCCTGGCAGAAAAGGGGAAATTTCGATGGTTTGATCCCGTTTTTTATATTGGAACTTTGAGAGCTCGGATTGAGGCAAAATTTCAAGGGTTTTTCAGTGGAAACATTTGGGTAAGGGTTCTACACTTGTTTTTGATTAATATCCACTAATCCATCGTTAATTTCATCATTTAATTAAGGATTTGGGTTGAGAAATTTGGGGGGAAAATTGGAAAGTTCTTCAACCGAATTTTGGGGTTTTGATTGAGGTTTTGGTATCGGTTTTGAGTAGTTTTTGTATGGGTGAACTTGTGGTTGAATGGGTGTTCGTATTTTGTGACTTTTACCTGATTCCAAGACGTGGGCCCGAGTCGACTTTTTGGAGCGATTTTCTAAATTCTTGTTAAAATCTTGATTTCATTAATTAGATTGGTTTCTTATAGTTATATTTATAGTATGTAATTGCTTTTGGCTCTACTTGGGCCATTCGGAGTCGAAAAGTCGAGGAAAAGGCATTCTTGTCAATTGATTAAGCTTGGCTTGAGGTAAGTGGCTTGCCTAACCTTGTGTGGGGGAAATCCCCTTAGGATTTGGTACTATTGTGACAATTCTGTGATATGGCTAATAGTTGAAAATCCGATTTTTACTGAACAGTAACCTGTTACATCTTAAATGAGTCATCCGAGCATGTGTAGTTATCCTGTTTAGCCTAATATCATATGTCTACGTGTCTTAAATGCTTATTTGAAATCTGTGCAACATGCTTAATTAAATTCCTGTTTTTCCTTGATTTGTATTTAGTCTTAAACTATAGGATTTCTTGCTGTTAATTGTTATTTCCATCGGTTTCGAGCTATGTGTTTACTTTTGGGACTTCGAGGCGGTACCTCGGGAGATCCCCGTTGCATATTACTTTTGGGACTACGAGGTGGTAACTCGGGAGATTCCCGTTGCATATTTACTTTTGGGACTATGAGGCGGTATTTCGGAAGATCCCCTGTTGAATATTTACCTTTGGAACTACGAGGCAGTACCTCGGGAGATCCCTGTTGAGTATTTACTTTTGGGACTACGAGGTGGTACCTCGGAAGCTCCCTTGTTGTTTATCTCTATTTGCCGTGTAGTTTCCTCTTCTGTATTTTTCATTGTTAAATTCTCAGTCTTTTATTATATTATTATATCTTTTGCCTTAATTATTATATTCCAGTAGGGTTTTGACCTGACCTTGTCACTACTCTACCGAGGTTAGGCTTGGTACTTACTAGGTACCGTTGTGGTGTACTCATGCTACTCTTTTGCACATGTTTTGTCTGCAGACCCAGGTACCTCTTACCAGCCCCGCTATTAGTAGAGAGTTGTGCTGCTGCTACGGAGACTTCAAGGTATATCTGCCGGCGTCCGCATACCTCAGAGTCCCCCTCTATCCTTTTATGCTGTTCTTCTTTATTTTTCCTAGATACTGATGTATAGAGACAGTTAGAACAATTCCTTAGAGCTCGTGACTTGTGACTACCGGGTCTTTGGGAGATTTTATACTTAAAGTTGTTGGTTTTACTTGTATATGCCGAGCGACAGTTATCCAGCTTCATATACATATATATACTGATATTGTTAAGGTTTAGCCGTTATTTCTGTTATTATTTAAGTTATTCTGCAACTATTAGGCTTATCTAGTCTTAGAGACTAGGTGCCATCATGACATCTTACGGAGGGAGATTTAGGTCGTGACATTGGTCAAATTTGAGTTCGGCTTGTTGATGCATTGATGTCGTCGTATGAGATTTTAGGTGGTTACTTATGTGGCTCGTCGGTCGAGTAGCTTGTACTGGGTGAGACGAGGTTTATCAGGCCTGAAATTAGTATAGTCGGATTTATACAAGGTAATTAGAGAAAAATATCACTATTGAGTTCAGAATGAGGCAAGAGTTCTTGTTGAGCATAGAAATTCTATTAATAATTGATTTGACAGTTGGTTATGAGTTTCTGCACATCTCTTTCACCATTGCAGTATTGCGAGGGTTAGAACCGGACGTATAGGTGTTATGAGGTATACTACGACCATCGGGTTAGTGAATTTGCAGCTTCTACGGTTGGAGGATGTTATTATGGCCATATGAATTATGTGGTGCATTATGTGGTTTCAGCATGGGTGCATGATCATGTTTGGTACATCGTGTTGAGATGGATACGATGTTCGTATGTTAGGATCAGGTCTCACAGGGAATTTCAGATGTTGGAATTTGGTTCTAAGGCTTGTGGGATAAGGTAGCAGGAAGGATCTATGGTTCGAGCTAATATGCTCACATGGGTTGCGGTGGGACGAATAGGTGCACACGGTATTAAGCAGCGATTTTGGGAAACTCTGAACGGTTCTTGGCACGTTCGAGGACAAACGTATGTCTAAGTGGGGGAGAATATAGGTCGTTATAAGCTCTAGTGCGTCGATCGACGGTTTGAGGCCTTGAGTAGTTTCACTTCATGTTTTATGACATGTACGCATAGTCAGAATTGAATTTCGAGAAGTTTGGAGTTGATTCGGAAGGAAAATTCTCAATTCAGAAGCTTTAAGTTGGAAGAGTTGATCAAGGTTTGACTTTCTAGCAAACGGCCTTGAAAACGGGATTTGAAGGTTCCAATACATTTGTATGATTATTTCGGACTTGGGCGTATGTTCGGGTTGAGTATCGGGTGGTCTGGGAGCATTTCGGCACTTATTGTGGAAAGTTGGCAATTTTGAAATTTTTTTTAATTTTCTAAATTTTATTTGAAGTGAACTTTGATGTTATTAATGTCCGTTTAGAATTTCGAGCCTTGGAATAGGTTCATATCGTGATTTGTGTCTTGTTCGTAAAGTTTGACGTTATTCCAGAATGTTTAGATATGATTATGACGCGTTCGTCGAAGTTTGAATGTTTGAAATTTAAAAGAAGAATTTGATCGTCGATTCATGGTTCTGATGTTGTTCATAGCATTTCAAGTCTTTCTATAAGTTTGCATAAGGTATTGGAACTAGTTGGCATGATTAGACGGCGTCCTGGGTGCCTCGGATGTGTTTCCAATAGGCTACGGGTCATTTCGTCATGTTTGAGCTGTTGTTTCTGAGGTCTGGTGCATCCTTCTTCACGATTGCATAGATAGGGATGCATTCGCGAAGGTCTGTTGGGAATCTGGCCGTTTGTTAATCGCATTCGCGAATAGGGGCACCGGGAAGTTGTCCTACGCGTTCGTGAGCATGGCGTCGCGTTCACGTAGGGACGGTGGAGTTGGTCAGCACGTTCGCGACCGTTGTGTCGCGTTCGCGAAGAGAGAATTTGGCAGCTGGGGAGTTTGGTCTTCGCGATCGCGAAGAAGGGGTTGACTGGGTAGAGTTGTTTTTAATTCGGGAATTGGCTCACTTTTCTCTCATTTTCACTTGGGTGACCGAATTTTGGGGAGCTATTTTGAGGAGAGTTTCATCAAGCAACACAAGGTAAGTAATTATTACTTGTTGTAAGTTAAATACATGAGTTATATATGGATTTAAACATGAAAATTTGTAGAATTGGTGGGATTTTGGAAGAAAACTTAAAATTTGATATTTTTGGATTTTGACTGCGAAATTGGACATGAAATTAGGTATAAAATATATATTTGAGTTTGTGGTGTTATGGGTAACGATTATCTTCAAAAATATTTGGAATCCGGGCATGTGGGCCCGATGGTTGACTTTGTTGACATTTAGAGCAGAGTTGAGAATTGTTATAAATTAATTAGTTATGAGTGTTCAAGCTTGAATACAAGCGGATTGGTAATGATAAAGTTGTACCTTGCGCCTTTGTGGTAGAATCAAGTGGTACAAAGTGTTCCAGCTTCAAGCACAAGAAAAACTGAAAAAATAACAAAAAAGGGTAATGAGATTGGAGAAGGGTCCTCTATGAAAAGAAGCAAGCCAAATTCCAAGAAAGAAAATTGATTCTACAAGAAGAAAGATAAGAGCAAGATGAAGTTGTGTGGGGGAAATGCCAAGTTACAGGGCATTTTGCTCGTGAGTGCAGTGAGCTGAAAACGGTAGTATTTTGAAATGCATCTCTAAGTTCTATATATGTTGGGATATGGATTTAAACATGAAAATTTGTAGAAATGGTGGGATTTTGGAAGAAAACCTAAAATTTGATATTTTTGGATTTTGACTGCGAAATTGGACATGAAATTAGGTATAAAATATATATTTAAGTTTGTGGTGTTATGGGTAACGATTATCTTCAAAAATATTTGGAATCCGGGCATGTGGGCCCGATGGTTGACTTTGTTGACTTTTAGAGCAGAGTTGAGAATTGTTATAAATTAATTAGTTATGAGTGTTGGAGTATATTTTTATTGGTTTGCATGTTGTTTTACTAGTTTCATCTCGATGTGCATTGGTTTGAGGTGTTAGGGAGGCGTTGGAGCTGGTTGTGGAATTTCGGAGCGAGGTAAGTCTCATATCTAACCTTGTGAGAGGGAAACTACCTACTGGGCGATGTATTTGATATGTGCTACTTGTTGCGGGAGCTACGTACAAATGAGGTGACGAGAGTTCGTATGTAGCTAGATTCATATTTATGTCCGTGTAGACCTAGGACTTTACCATGCAATAAATTATATTACTTGAATTTAATTGTTAGTTTAATTATTTGAAGCCTATAAGTAAAAGCTAATAGAGATCATGTCAGATCGAATCCCAATTCCTTGAGCTATTTGGCGGGATAACTGATTGATGGTAAATATCATGCTCATGTTACGTCTCTAACCTTGTATAGTATATATGGGACACGTAATTCGATAAGTTTCTTCTATTTCTAGGGATTGGGCCGAACGCCTCGATAGTGTGTGTGTGTGTGTGTGTGTGTGTATGAGATGCATCCATGGATCGGACTATACGACTTTGGCAGTGTATGTACACAATTATACGGATCGGGCCGAATGGCCTTGACATAATTCATGCGTAAAAATTGCTAGGAGTCCGAAACCCCATGAGATCACCCTCTTGATTGAACTTGGAAATTACATGATATTCTCTTTATGATCTGAGGTCGGATAATTACTTGATGGTTCTTATTTGTTGAGATAGCGTGTGGCACTTGGGGATTTTTAAACTGATGGTATTTTGTTAACGGATTTCGTTATCTACTGTTTCTTATTCTATTGATCATGTTGTATTTCATGCCTGCTTATAATTCCTGCATTTTATTTATTGGACCATTAGTAAGTGTCGATGTCGACCCCTCGTCACTACTTCTCCGGGGTTAGGCTAGATACTTACTGGGTATGCGTTGATTTACATACTCATGCTGCACTTCTGCACTAAATGTGTAGGATCTGACAGGTTCGTTGGTGGTCTTGGCGTATAGGCCCAGCTGCTGAGGGGACTTTAAGGTGAGCTGCAGTCCATGTTACGTGTCGCAGCCTACAGAGTCTCCATCATATTTATTTACTTTATCCTGTCTATTTAAATTCCAGATAGATGTTGTATTATCATTGTACTCCTTAGTAGATGCTCATGCACTTGTGACAGAAAAATTCCACTGCACGTGAAATTATTCTAAGTTCAGTTGCTGATGATATCATCCACTAATATGAGTAATATCCTATTGTTCAAGCCATGTTGGCACATTTAAGAGAGGCATATGGAAGTACAACTGTGACTCGCCTCAGAGAGCTGACAATCAAGTTTGACACGTACAAAAATTATCATGATCACAGTGTCAAGCAACATCTAAGGGTGATGTCAATTATGATTGCTCAACTCAAAAGTGTTGGTCATGTTCTCTCTGATGAGCACTAGGTTCAGGTAGTGGTTCGGTCTCTTGACAATAATTGGGAATATCTAAAGGTTAACTTGACCCACAATAATAGCATAAAAACTTTTTTCTAATGCTGCTCGTCATGTGGAGCTTGAATACAAGCGGATTGGTAATGATAAAGTTGTACCTAGCGCCTTTGTGGTAGAATCAAGTGGTACAAAGTGTTCAAGCTTCAAGCACAAGAAAAACTGAAAAAATAACAAAAAAGGGTAATGAGATTGGAGAAGGGTCCTCTATGAAAAGAAGCAAGCCAAATTCCAAGAAAGAAAATTGATTCTACAAGAAGAAAGATAAGAGCAAGATGAAGTTGTACAATTGCCAAGTTACAGGGCATTTTGCTCGTGAGTGCAGTGAGCTGAAAATGGTAGTATTTTGAAATGCATCTCTAAGTTCTATATATGTTTCTAGCACTGTTTTACTAATTAAATCTTATCCTGTGTGGATTGTAGACTCAGGGGCACCGATCATGTGAGCCAGGATAGATAAGCGTTTATAGAGTTTCATCGAGTTTCACCTGGATCAAGGCATGTATATGTGGGAAATAATGCAAAGCTTGAAGTCAAACGGATAGGCACGTGCAGAATGGACACGTGTGGTGGCCGATCATTGATGTTGCATGACATCATATTTGTTCCAGAGAATCGACGAAACTTAGTCTTTGTGTATGTTCTTCTTGATTTAGATTTCAATTTGAACAATTACTCTAACCAATATTTTTTTTTATGGTTTTGGACATCGTTATGATGGTTTTATTGTGTTAGATTGTAATCCTTCTACATATAACTATTATGTTGATCGTTGTATTATTGCATGTTATTCTAGTAATAATGGTATTGATGTTATTACACGTCACATAAGGCAGGATCAAATGAATAGATTGGCTAAGGAAGGACATTTAGGCTCTTTTTCTAAAATTGAAATGCCAACTTATGAAAATTGTCTTACCGAAAAGATTACACGTAATCTATTTGAAAAGGCTAAAAGAGCTTATTTTCCATTCTAATTAATCCATTCTAATATCTGTGGTCCATGAATGTGAGGGCTAGGTCTGGTGCTTTATATTTCTTTAATTTTATTGGTGATTTCATGTGCTTTGGTTATGTCTATTTGATTTCTCATAAATTTGAAGCACTTGAATGCTTTAAGAAATATTTGAATGAAGTTGAGAATCAATGAGACAAAAGGAGTAAGACATTAAGAATTGATAGATAGCGTGAATATCTATCAAAACAATTTGAAAAATTGCGTAATAAAAAGGGCATCACTAGACAGTTAACTATTCCTTACACGCCTCAACAAAATGGTGTAGCGGGAAGGAGGAATAAAATACTATTGGACATGATAAGGTCCATGATGGGGCACACAAATTTACCTATCTCCTTTTATGGAGATGCGTTATTAATTGCAGCCTATATATTGAACAAAATGCCTTCTAAATCAGTTTCTTCCACTCCTTATGAGCTTTGGATTGGTCATAAACCAAACTTAAATGATTTATGACCTTAGGGTTGTGATTCATAAGTAAAGATTATCTTAACAAGTTTGGAAAATTGTGTCCAAAAGGAAAGAAATGTATATTTATACGATATTTAGAACACCTCAAATGGTATATGTTCATTGGTGAATTAGAGGATGGAAGTCTTACTGAGAGTGAATCACAAGATGTCACGTTTCTGAAAAATAATTTTCCAAAGAAGGGCGAGGTACAGAATTGAGAGCCTCTTTATGAAATATTGAACTCAGATAGTCAGTAAGTGTCTTATGACATCGTTGATAATCAAATTGATCAGGATTTTGTTCTTCATCTAAGTGGGAGTGGGAATTCTCAATCCCAAAATCCTTCTAACGAACCTAAATTTCAACTACAAAAGAGTAACAGGAAAAATATACCCATACTTAGGAGATTGAAGATTATTTTTTCTTGGTATCTCCCATAGAAATGGATGAGCCAAAGTCTGTGACTGAGGCTTTATCGAGCCCTGAAAAGATGAGTGGATGAAAGCAATGAAATAAGAATTAGAGTCCATAAAAACCAACAAAGTTTTGGATTTAGTTGACCTTTCTCTTGGGAGTAGAGCCATTTGGAATAAATGGGTTCTTAAAGTTAAACGCAAAGTGGATGGGTCAACAGAAAGATACAAGGCATGATTGGTGGCAAAAGGCTTTTCTCAAGAAGTTGAAATAGATTATGAGGAAATATTTCAGTTGTGAAGTTTACCTCAATTCGCTTACTTTTGTCTATTGTTGAACATTTGGATTTGGAATTACACCAAATGGAGGTGAAGACATATTTTCTCAGTGGAGAACTAAACGTGGAAATCTACATGGAACAACCTGTAGGCTTCATCGTTAAAGGCCACGAAAAGAAGGTCTGTAAATTGAAAAGATCTATTCATGGCCTGAAGCAGTTTTCGAGATAATGGTATTTGAGATTTCATAAGGAGGTGATCTCCTATTATTTCACCATGGTCAATGAAGGCCATTGCATTTATGTGAAAAAGTCCAATGGGATGTTTGTAATTCTTTCTCTTTACGTGGATGATATTTTGTTGGTAAAAATAATTTAGAGTATTTGAAAACTATCAAGCCATAGATTTCAAAGTCATTTGATATAAAAGTTATGGGTGAGGCAGACTATATTCTTGGTGTTAAGATCCAAAGAGATCGTTCCAAAAAGTTATTGAGTCTATATGAAAAAACTTATATGTGGGGAGCTTGATATATGCTGTGATATTTACTCGCTAGGATATTTGTTATGTCGCAGGTTTGGTTAGCAGGTATCAATTTAATCCTGAAAGAGATCATTGTAAATCTATGAAGAGAATTTTCAGATACCTGAAGAAAAATGTAGATTATTCACTATGTTGTAGTGGAAATAGTTTATATTTGAGAGGATATACAGATGTTAATTGGGTTGGTGACCAGAATAATAGAAAATCATCTGGTTATGCTTTCTTACTTAATGGTGATGTTATTTCATGGAAAAGTAAGAAATAAACTTGTACAACCCTTTTAGCGATGGAAGCTGAGTTTGCGGCTTGTGCATCTGCAGTACAAGAAGCTATTTGGTTGAAGAGATTCTTTGAGCATTTGGATATTGAAGATAACTCTCAAGGTCCCATGACTCTACATTGTGATAGTATTGCATACACAAAAGATCCTAAGTATTACAGCAAGATCAAACACATTGGCATCAAGTATAACTTGTGAGAGACATGGTAGCAAGTGGAGAGATAAATTTATAGTACATTCCTACCCGAAGCACGATTGCTGATCCTTTTACAAATGTGATATCTAGAGACCTGTTTGAGAAACATGTTACGGCTCTAGGTTTGAGAAGAATATGAACATATTTATGTATTATAAAATGACTTGATTATTATAATATTCTCATCAATATTTGACTCTTGAATTTATGCTTGTATATCGTATGCATGTGTTGATGTTTTATTGTTAAAGTGTATCGAACAAGTTGCGAGATTGGCTCTCGCACACGAGCAATCACCTCTTACATTAAGAATCGTGAAAAGATGAGAACTTATAGAAGCTTGGATAATGTAAGGCTATATTTATTTGTAAAGGTCGATCTTGACAACTAGTCAGACTTACGAATTTTACCATTTGATTATGACTTATTTTATAAGCCAGATGCGAGTTTCTCCAAAAAGATGGATTTTAGGATTATTGAAGTGAGAAATTCGGGCTAGACATTTTGAGGTGTCTAGACCAAGATCTGTATGGTGTTAAATGATTAAAAGAATACGATACACTGTAATGACTCGGCCAGTCGCTTTGTGTATTTGAGCCCTGTTTCTCCTTTTGATGCTTCACATATGTACACTTGTAGTTTTATGACTCGCAGGGAGGGTCAGTTTCATTTCGGGGATGTTTTTGATGATTTGGACCTTTTGGTTCTTGGTTTAGAAGCTTAAGTTGGAAAATATTTTTCGAGATTTGATTTTTATAGAAACGACCCTGGAACGGTATTTTTGATGGCTCTGATAAGTTTGTATTGTGATTTTGGACTAGGGCGTATGCCCGGAATTGAATCGGAGGTCCCTAGGTTGATTTGACTTATTTTTTCGAAAGTTGGCAATTTGAATATTTAGAAATTCCTTAGGTTTGACCGTAGGTTGACTTTATGGTTACCGGATTCGGATTTTGGTCTTCAGACTTGGAATAGGTCCTGTTTGCTATTTGGAACTTGTCCTTAATATTTGGTGTCATTCCGAGTTGGTTTCATAGAAATCAAATGCTTGATTGTGATTCTAGTGATTCTTAAGTTCATTGTGAAATTTAATACGTTTTGATGTCCGATTCGTTGTTCCGAATGTTATTTTGGTATCATGATCATGCGAGCAAGTTCATATGATATTTTTAGACTTGTGTGGATATTTGGTATGGAGCCCTGAGGGCTCGGGTAGTTCTGGACGTGTTTCAGATTGGTTTGAACTCATTCCAGGTTGCTGATGTGTTGGTGCTTCAGTTATCGCAATTGTGAGCATCATCATGACAATTGTAAAGTTGGCAGGGGGTCTTAGGTATCGCATTTGCGACACCTTGATCGCAATTGCAAAAGGTGGTCTTTAGCTGGGTATCTTGCATTTGTGACCATCTGGCCGCATTTGTAAAGAGGACTGACATCGCATTTGCGAAGTCAGTATCACATTTGCGACATTTTCCTTGGTTGTCAGGCGTCGCATTTGGGAGGGTTCACAATTGCGAATTCCAGGTCGCAATTGCGACTTCTGCACCTGAGCAAAAGAGCTAGAAAACGGAACTTATCTTCATTTATCATATTTTAGAACCCTAGAGTCGGTGGGAGGCGACTTTGAGGAGGGATTTTTACATACAACTATTGGGTAAGTGATTTTGATCAATTTTTAATTATATTACATGATTATTTATGAGATTTCACCTGTGATCCATGAAATTTAAAGAGAATATTTGGAGAATTTTGTCTATGTTTTGAAATAATAAGAATTTGAGATTTGAGAGTCGAATTGGACTAGGATTTGAAAACAAAACACATATGGACTGGTGGGATTATGGGTAGTCGAGATCTACCCTTGGACTCGACTTTTGACCGGGCAAGCGTGGAGTTGACTTTTATTGACTTTTGGAAAATTGTGTAAAGATTTTAGGTTTATTAATCGAATTGATTTTCCTTGCATTGTTTGATGATATTAAGTTATTTTTTGTTAGATTTTAGCCGTGCGGAGCCGAATTTTAAAGGAAAAGCTATTTTTGAATGTTGATTTGTCCTAGTTGAGGTAAGTATCTTTTCCAACCTTGTGTAAGGGAACTACCCGTAGGATTGAGCTTAATTGCACTACTTGAATTATGTGAAAGTCGTGTACATGAGGTGACGAGTGTGTATACGGATTTATATGTAAAAATTGACCGGCTTAGACTCTTAGGTTACTTATAAGCATTTAGTCAAAGTTGTTATTATTTGTTCAATCTTTCGTTATCAAGTTTATTCTTATATGCTTTAATTGAAGTTGTTATGAAATATTCTATCTTTTATTGTCGAGTTTATTCTTATATGCTTTAGTTGAAGTTGTTATTACATGTTTTATCTTTCATTTTCGAGTTTACTCTTATATGTATTTAATTGAGATTATTATTACATGTAATGTCTTTCATCGTTGAGTTATTTCCCATTTTATCTTGTTGTTATTGAGATTCTTGTACACATTGTGGTTGAGCTATGTGTTGTAGTGATATTGATATTGTTGTTTTTGGAAATATTGTGGCATATGAGCACGTGTTGTGCGAGTTGATTATTGTGTTGTGATGAGATGTGCATGCGGTGGTATAAGGGTGGTGATATTGATTATTATTCCAATAGGTTTTTGTATGATGATTTCAGACTTGGGCGTATGTTCGGGTTAAATATCAGGTGGTCCGGGAGCATTTTGGCGCTTATTATGGAAAGTTGGCATTTTAAAAGTTTAAGAATTTCTTAAGATTGATTTGAAGTGAATTTTGGTATTATCGATGTCCGTTTGGGGTTCCGAGGCTTGGAATAGATTAGTATCGTGATTTATGACTTGTGCGTAAAGCTTGGCATCGTTCCGGAATGTTTAAGTATGATTCGGACGCGTTCATCAAAGTTTGAAAGTTTGAAAGTTGAAAGAGGTATTTTGATCATCGATTCATGATTTTGATGTTATTTGTGGTGTTTCGAGCCTTTGGATAAGTTTGGATAAGGTTATGGGACTTGTTGGTGTGATCAGACGAGGTCCAGGGGGCCTTGGGTGAGTTTCGGGGTGGTTTCAAATCAATTCTCATTTTTTCACTGCTGGTTTCTGGTGTGGTTGGTGTGCATTGCGATTGCAGAAGTAAGGATGCGATCGCGAAGGGTTAGCTGGGCTGATGGAGGTTTTGTTCATTGCGATCACGTCAAAGGGAAAGTGATTGCGTAGCTGGAGCGGGTGTTTCTTCGAGTTCGCGTGGGCTGAGTCGGAAACAGAGTGAGTTGAGGAGGCAGGCTTGTTTGGGGGAGTTGTATTATACGATCGCGGAAGGACTCACACGATCGCGTATGGTAATTTCTGAGGCTGGGGGTTTATCGCCTTTGCATTTGCATGGTTTGACCCCCGTTCACGTAGGCTTGTTTGGTTAAGCTTCGCGATCGTGAACAGTTTATCGCGTTCGCGTAAGAGAATTTCTGGGCAAGGTCTATTTGGCCTCCACGATCGCCTAGTAGGGAGGTCTGGGCAGAATATAAGTTAGCAAAAACGGGATTTTCTCATTTCATCTCATATTTCTCTCTTGGAGCAGACTTTGGGGCGATTTTGGAGCTATTTCATCCATCTCTTAGGGGTAAGTATTTCTAAACTACTTTTGATTATATTTCATGAACACATATGGAATTTTAACATGAAAATTTGTGAAAATTTTGGGATTTTGAAGAAAGACACAGAATTGGCATTTTTGGATTTTTACCACAAAGTTGGACATGAAATTGGGAATAAGTTATATCTGAGTTCGAAACGTTATGGGTAATGTTTATCTTTGAAATTTTTTGGAATCCGGGCACGTGGGCCCGAGGGTTGACTTTGTTGACTTTTCGAGCATAAGTTGGGAATTGTTATAAGTTGATTAATTATGAGTAGTAGAGTATATTTTTATTGGTTTGTACATTGTTTGACTAGTTTCAGATTGATGGGCATCAGTTAGAGGTGTTAGAGAGGTGTTTGAGCCGGTTATGGAACTTCGGAGCGAGGTAAGTCTCCTGTCAAACCTCGTGAGAGGGATATAACCTCGTAGGTGTTATTCTTGTTATAAGCTACATGTTGTTATATGCCTTCGTTTCCTTTCTACTCATTCTTATACGGTGTTAAGCGCTTGCTATCAATTGAACATCGAGGAGTTGTAATGGTACGACAGATGTGGTGCAGGATGTTTCTCCCTGCATATCGAGTGGGCAATTATCGTCACCTTGTGGAGGGGTGTTCTATCATTTCTGCCCAGTGTTGGTGTTGCCTACGGTCGAGATTTAGTATATTCCGAATTTGGTGGGATTCTTGTTAATATTGTGGAGTCGCCGTCCTTGATTGAATGCATTGAGGCTTATCGGTGTGTTGGTCTTCATTTGGTTTCCTCTGGGCACGGTGTTGTGAGATGGAACCTAAGAGAAAGTTATCAGAGAGGGATGTGCATTGCGACTTCGGAATTGGACCAGTGTTTCCAGTGTTGACGGTTCGAGGGAGATGGTCTCTGAGGTGGTTTCTATGCTTGGGAATTTCAAATGTGACGAGAAGGGATTGATTGGAATGTAGGAAAAAAAGTGAAGTATTCGGTCATGGTCTTGGGTGAGTTACGACTTCGAGTTTCAAACACGTTGTTGGACCTTCGAGTGATGTTAATGGATGAGGGATTCTTATGGATGGTGGATCAATGTAGACCTAGGGAAGTTAGTCGATTTCATGATGGATGTAACTATAGCAATGACGTTAGAGGAGGTCGATATGAAGTTGCACAGGTGGGCTATCTCCTGTGAGTAGCAGTTGTGTGGTTTTGATGAAGTTCCTACGTAGAGTTCTACTTTCTGCCCAACATGGGATGCATGTAATACGATGTGAGCTTGGATCGCTTAAAGAAGATGGTACGACTATTAAAAGGTTGAGCGTGCAATGGTGGCTGATATTTCGGGAGGTGTAATGATTGGTGCAACAAGAGCTCGCAAGAAGTTGGCCGAGTGATGGTGTGGAATCATGGTAACTGGGCAGAAGAGGTCATTGTGGGTTCTGGATCTATGTAGTTGTAGCATAAAGTGGGAGAACCCACCATTTACGGTTGAGTCACGTAGTTGTGTGCCTATGCAGTTTCCGAGTATCGGTGCATTGGTAGACTAATTATGACTAAGGAAAGGAAACCTCATGGGTAATTCGGGCAAAGGACTCGAGGAAGGTGCGCTATATCCCGCCTTATCGATTCATGTGCAGGTGTTGGGATGACTCAAAATTTATGCTTCCTGTCGATATGATGTGCAAGGAAAAGAATTCATCTGGTTGCTTCTTTGGAAGTGTTCATGTGCTAGCAGAGCACTAGAGTTGGTTACGTATTCGGGAACAGGTCAGCGTGGGTGACTCTCAACAATAGTTCTAGTGGGTTCAAGAAGTAAAGTGCGGTGTTTTAAGATTTTGGATTCTTTAGGTGGGTGGCTAAGGACTGGGTTTTACAGCAGAGTGTGAAGAATACTTGGGAAAATTCTATGTTATCATCGGGTCTATGATGTAGTGTTAGAGAAATGGGAGAAACTGCTTCGAATTCGCAAGAGGAGTTTCAGGACAGACGTATCAGTTGGAGATACTATAGAGTGCATGAGGAGGGTATGAAATGGCTTATGGGTATTGAAACAACGTGGTCTCGCGATTTGTGTCACTCGGGATTAGTGTTGGTTGGGATCTGTTATATGATTGAATAAAGGTATTGATTCTGAAGGCAGCCTAGTAGTAGTTTGGATCGGCATGGTTAAGGAAATGATCAGCTCCTTCGGTGTGGTAAGACTATACAGGTGATTTGTGGTTGTACGTGCGGGATTGGCAGCCTCCGTATTTGATTGATTTGAACGTATTTGATCCTGATGGTTCTATTATGTGTAAATGAATTTCGGAAGAGTTATGGCAGTTTAGACTAAAACTTGAGATTTGATTTTCTGCAATTATGGGAATTTGGTTGCGTGTTGCAATTGTTTTTCTAAAATAAGTGGAGTGAAAGGGGGTTCTAGCCGATGAAGTGTTTATTTTACTTGTATTTCAGGGGATTTTGATGAAATTCTTGGACTTCACTGAGCAGTATGGAGATTGGAAGTTGAGGATCAAGGTTGCGGTTTGGTTTTGATAAGAATGTCACTAGCTCGGAGGAGCGGGGGAAGGTTTAAGATGTTCAGAGTGTGCTGGCATTATTTTCGGGCAGTCTGAGATTGGTCTGTTTTGTGGAAGAAGTGTTGGGTATTGAAATGCGGATTCTTGGTTAGCACTAAGGAAATAGCATGGTCGATGGCCATTAATGTTCAGATTTTACTACCTGGTGCGGAAGGTCATGGGAGTATATCCCACGGGAAGATCATATAAGTCTGATGTGTTGGTCATTTGATTGTTAGAGATTGAAATCATGTATGGAGATTTTGGTGCTATCACCAACGGGAGAGGTTATGACTAAGAGGTGCTCTATTCCTTTGGTTGTGGTCCTGTGTAGCTTGTCATTATTGCACCTTATCCGTGCTTGAGTTTTTGTAGCGCGTGGCGCTATCCGTCTCACCAGGGTTGTATTTATGCACTTGGCGTGCTTGTGGTCAATATTCGGGCATTTCATAGGTATGAGCATTATGGCTCTATGGGTATTTCCTTATTGATTGTTATGTGTGGATCGGGTGGCACGTCGCCACGGGTATGATGTTTGGATCGGGTTGTACATCGCAACAGTATCATGTATGGATCGGGTTGCATGCCGCAACTGTGAGAAGTTGAATACGGTTCCCTATACTAGTTTTTGTGTGTCTTGCTTCTCATCTCTTAGAAAGGTTCATAGTAGCTATTGACTGTTTTATTCGTTATGCGGGCTGGGTAGTTCTTTGTCAGAGTTCGTTCTTCCTTATGTGTCATATTCGAGTTGTAGCTTGTTAGCACATTGATGGCGTCATGTAAGATTTTAGTCAGTGTTTGAGGTGGCTTATTGCCAGAATTGCTTGTATAGGGTGAGACGAGGCTATTGGACATGAAATCAGTGCGATTGGATTTATGTAAAGTATATTAAAGAGAGGATGTCACTATTCAGTTCTGAATGGGATAATGGTTCTTTTCAAACGGGGAACTCCATGAGATATTGATTTGACGAGTGGTTATGAGTTCCTACACATCTCTTTCATCGTTGCAGTATTGTGAGGGTTGAGACCGGGCTTATGTGTGTTATGATGTATACTACGGGCATCTGGTTCTTGAATTTGCAGCTATTGTAGTTGGAGGATGTTATTATGAACATACGAAATGTGTGGTACATTGTGTGATCTCGTTATGGGTGCATAATCATATTTGGTACAGTGGATGGAGACTGTTATGGTGTTTGTATGTTGGAATCAGACCTGGTAGCGAATTCTGAATGTTGGAATTTGGTCCTAAGGCTTGTTGGTTAAAATAAAAGAGAGGATCTTCCATCTGGCTTGAGCTAATGTGCTCACCTAGGTTGTGGTGGCATAGGTAGGTGCACAAGGTGTTGAACAGTAACTTTGGGGAAACTCTAGAGCAGTTTTTGGCACGTTCGAGGACGAACATATGTTTAACTGAGGGAAAATGCAATGACCCAACCGGTCATTTTGAGCTCTAGCGCGTCGTTGGCGGTTTGAGGCCTTGAGTAGCTTCACTTAAGGTATAATGACTTATACGTGTGATCGGGATTGAATTTCGGGAAGCTCGGAATTGATTCAGCTGAAAATTCTCATTTCAGAAGCTTTAAGTTGGAAGAGTTAACCAAAGTTTGAATTTTGAATAAATGACCTCGGAATCGGGATTTGAGGGTTCCAATAGGTTCGTATGATGATCTCGGACTTGAGCGTATGTTCGGGTTAAGTATCAGGTGGTCCGGTAGCATTTCGGCGCTTATTATCGAAAGTTGACATTTTAAAAGTTTAAGAATTTCTTAAGATTGATTTGAAGTGAATTTTGGTGTAATCGATGTCCGTTTGGGGTTCCGCGGCTTGGAATAGGTTCGTATTGTAATTTATGACTTGTGCGTAAAGCTTGGCGTCATTCCCGAATGTTTAAGTATGATTCGGACGCGTTCGTCGAAGTTTGTATGTTTGAAAGTTGAAAGAGGGATTTGATCATCCATTCATGATTTTGATTTTATTCGTGGTGTTTCGAGCCTTTGGATAAGGTATTGGGACTTGTTGGTGTGATCGGACGGGGTCCCGGAGGCTTGGGGTGAGTTTCAGGGCGGTTTCAGATTAATTCTCCTTGTTTTGTCACTGCTGGTTTCTGGTGTGGTTGGTGTGCATCGCGATCGGGGAAGTAAGGATGCGATTATAAAGGGTTAACTAGGCTTGTAGAGGTTTTGTTCATCGCGATCGCGTAAAAGGGAAAGCGATCGCATATCTGGAGAGGGTGTTTCTTGGGAATAAATTATATATTTGAGTTCGTAATGTTATGGGCAATATTTATCTTCAAAAATTTTTGGAATCCGGGACGTGGGCTGAGGGTTGACTTTGTTGACTTTTCGAGCGAAGTTGAAAATTGTTATAAATTGATTAATTATGAGTATTAGAGTATATTTTTATTGGTATGCACATTGTTTGACTAGTTTCAGATCGATGGGCATCGGTTAGAGGTGTTAGAGAGGCGTTTGAGCTGGTTATGAAACTTCGGGGCGAGGTAAGTCTCCTGCCTAACCTCGTGACGGGGAAATTACCTCGTAGGTGTTATTCTCGTTATATGCTACATGTTGTGGGAGCTGTGGACGTATGAGGTGACGAGTGTCCGTGCATATGCTAGAATTCCTGAGTACGTCCGGATAGATTAGGATTCACACCATGCTTTATTTGTACTGGTTGAGTTATTATTGCCTGCTTAGCTACTTGATTTTGCGTTACGGCCTAAGACTAGGCTTGCGTAGGGTGATAGACTCGCTATTGTAGAAATTTGATGAGCTACTTGATTAGCCGCGGAATAACTGTGCCTCCCTTATGAATTTTTCCCGCATTATGCGTTTCCATCGAAAAGTTTCCTTAAATTTCATAACTCACACGTACATTCATCTAAGGACCTGTTAAAACTTTCTATTCTAGTGGGATCGGTCCGTTCGCCTAGGCAGTATGGTAACACCACTCTTATGGGATCTGGCTGTTCGACTCGGCAGTATGATGATAACACTATTCTTATAGGATCGGCCGTTCGCTTCGGCATTTCTGTAAAATACTCTTATAGGATCGGGCCGTTCACCTCGGCAACTTCATGAAACACTCTTATGGGATCGGACCTCGGCAAAACCATGCGTAATGGTTGACAAGAAGCCTGTGTAACTGTGAGTTTTCTGATTTAAATTGTGACGATCTATCTGGCGGGGACAATTTTATATATACTCTGGTTGAGGAGGTACCGATAAGTGAGAGCTTGTGTTTACTGTTCAGAGGAGGATCATACCACATACCTATATTTGTTTACACTATTTATTTAGCATGCCTCATATTTGTTTACTTTCTACTGTACTTGATTTATTAGACCACTAGTACAATGTCGACCCCTCGTTACTACTTGTCCGAGCTTAGGCTAGATACTTACTGGGTACGCACTGATTTACGCTCTCATGCTACACTTCTACACTTGTTGTGCGGGTATACATATTTTTGGTGGTCTTTTGGGTGCAAAGGCACGGCTATTGCTGGGACTTTAAGGTGAGCTGCATCCCTTGTTACGATCAGCAGCATATAGAGTCTCATCAGAATTATTTATATTTTTCCTATCTAACTTGTATTCCCGACATATGTTGTATTATTTTTTTGTACCTTTTACTAGATGCTCATGCACTCGTGACACCGGATTTTGGGGGTGTTCTAGAAATTGTTTATGGATTGTTTTACATTGATACACTCTTACTTATTATTTTAATTAAATTGAACTACGATTTATTTTAATGCACTGACCTCTCTATCTAAATAAGATTCATGATTTTAAAAACAATAAAAGGAATAATTAAGTGTCGGCTTGCCTAAAGGCGATGTTTGACGCCATCACAGCCTATAATGGATTTTGAGTCGTGACACCGTAATATGTGTTTCATACCACGTGTGCTAACGACTAGTGGATAATGGAAGGATGAGTACCTGCTTCTTCATTGTGTCATATTCCAAAGAAATTATATTAACTTTTATTGGAATACCCTTTGACCTTTTACTGTTTCTTGAAGTGCCAACCAGTGTTGCTACTTTATCATGTCACTAATAGCCATGAGTGATTCGACAATGCTGCATGTCTAGGAAAGCAGTTGATTTGGAATAGAAAGATTCAAGTAGAAAGGGAAGTCAACTAAAATTTTTAGTAATTTAACTTGTATTCATAGGTTGACCGTACACTGCCACAAGGGTATCGAGTGTAATTATGAATACAATGTTATACATGAACTCGAGTTCATATCTTTTGAGGATGAGGGATTGAATAACTAGCTACTGAACTAGCGGGTGAAGTCTGGGGGTATAGCGAGTAATAAGATCATCATGTTAGTAGTGAATCCTTTCCGAATGTGATAGGATTTCTACATAGAGCTTTAGAATAACCTTAATATGTTTAAAATATATTATAGCTCTTGATGATAGCAGGTCGCAGGAACTACTTGTCTGTATGAATTAATTGTGTTATTTATCCATGATACTGGTTTGAGTCCATCCCATCATGAGCGAAGTGGGAGATCTCGGGCATAGAATCCGGATATCGGGTCGCTCTATGTGGGCTGACCCAAACCATGTAAAAGAGATAAGGGAAGTTATATGTAAAAAAAAATTACTGCACAATAGAAAAGGAAAAAAATATGAAAAAGAGGGGAGTCGGTTTTTCAGAAGAAAACCATATCTTTTCTTCTTTAAAAGGAAAGGCTTGCATATGCTTTCTACACAACTTCAAGATACACAAAATCTCTTCTTGAATTTTTTCAAACATATAAAACTAGAATAATATTTGGTTCGTTGATAGAACTTCGTTTCCAAGAGAGACGAAATCGACTTAGGAGCAATTTGTTGGTTGTGATTTTTATTCCGCTGCGTTAAAGGTACGATGTCCCTGTTACTATATTTTGCTGACAGATATACTATTCTTTCTCTGCTAGTCTGCTTCTCTTGGAAGTGTCTAATGTGCTGTGAATAGCCATCATCATAGTTATAATTAGTAAGGCTCCTTTTGGATTTAACATTATTTTAGTTCTGTTTCTTAAACAATGAAGTGAGAAACAGTATGCAGGTAATTTCATGTAAAAAGAACACTTTTTCTTTAAAATGTTTTTGATTTGCAAGAGGGAAAAGTAATAGATTAATATGGATTTCTGATTCATTTAATATTTTTCGAAAAAGAAAATATTTAATGGAACAGTACAAAATACTGGTATTATGCTTTGCTCATACAAATAGTTCCAAATATATAGACTTGATCAGACTTTAAGTACTACAAATATAAGCATTTACAGTCACAATATATATATAACTTAAAACTCTTTCTAATATATGACTCAAGAATGAGTTGATTTACAATTTAGTGATAGATCTTCCAAAGATGCTGGCAAGTTGACAAAAAGGGACGAAACTGTATTGGTGGAAAAAATCATTACACGTGGAATGTTAGTAAGCTGATGAAGTATGACGCGTGGAATGATGGCATAGCAACAAATAGCACTCTCAATTAACAGAATTAAGAATACAAGGAAGGTACGGGGGAAAAACCCACGAGACAGTACAGGACATAGGATCAGGCCTGACAGTTGTCAAAGAAGAGGCGAAAACGAAATGAATAAAGGTTAAAAAGAAGGGAAGATACACAAACCAGAAGTAAATAAGGAAGGGGAATCAGAGCCGTTATAAGGCATTTATAGCTATAAATATGTTAGTTATGGTTATCTATGGTAACAAGCAATCAATAATGCTCATAACGAATTCGAATTAAGTGTGTAAACCGCTATGATTGTACGCTTCTATATAAGGATAAAGAATTTAATTGTAAGGAGAAGTTTCAAGTACTACTGAAATACATTCTATAATTCTCTACTAATTATCAAAGTTTTCAATCTTGATTTTCGGGATTGACTGTCGTTTCATTCCTTATTTCTCTTTGTTAATTTTCATTATAACTTTTGCTATTTTCCAAATAAATTATTGTGGAAGTGAAGTAAAACTTGGTTATCAGTAAACCGTTTTCTTCTAAATATAGCCTTTGACCGAAAATTTTAATTTTTGGTTAAACAAATTGGTTCCGTTGCCGGGAAACTGATAATCTTTTCACTTTCCAAATTCTTCTTTCTGACAATCAACTATGTCAACTGTTAACGACAATAACTAGCTAAACCCACAGGAGGGAACTCCACCACTCCTCTCTCCAATGGGATCCCCTCGTCAGTCCCGTGAAGGATCACCTGAAAGATCTACATCACACTCTAATGATCAATAAGGGGACGAACAAACTGTCGAACAAGACGCTTTAAAGCAATTGATTGCAAAACACGTGAATAGTGCTCTTCAAGCCTTTGTTAGGGGATTTCCTAATGCGCCACAAATTCCTCCACCAGTCAATACGGCAACTTTAGAAAACCCACGCTCGGGGCTCGACAATTCTGGAAGTGGAGAAACTCTCAATGAATCTCGTAATGGAAGGTCAGGTGCACCAAATAATTCTGATTTACAAAGTTTGCTACTAACTTTGCAGAAACCGTTGAAAGAGCAAAATGATTGCATGGAGCAATACCTGGCGTACCGCCCATGATTAAAGGGGTAGATATTGATAAATATTCACAACAGCCCCGGAAGCCTAGTGCAGCTCCTTTACCAATTTTTAAAAAGTGTAAAATGCCTCATATTCCAAAATATGATGGAAATTGAACCTCGATATCACGTAACTGCGTTCACAACTGATGTGAAGGGCAATGATTTAACCAAGCAGGAAGTCAAATCAATTTTTGTTAAGAAATTTGGTGAAACACTCACGAAAGGAGCACTATCGTAGTATTCTCTTTTACTTGAAAACTCTATTGATTCTTTTGCTCAAAAAGTTGAAAAAAGGATGGAAGACATCTTTAAGGTAAAACAAGAAAATGCAGAATTACTCAGGGAGTTTGTGGATAGATTCCAACGGGAGAGGATGATGCTACCACGAGTACCTGACAATTGGGCAGATATGGCATTCGCAAGCAATCTAAACGAGAAAAGTTCAGAGGCCACGAGGAGACTGAAGGAAAGTTCGTGAGAATTTCCAGCAAAAACATGGAATGACGTGTACAACAGGTACAACACAAAGTTGCGGATCGAAGAAGATATAGTTTCACAGCCAAGGGTTGATGAAAGAGCAGGATCGAGACGTATCGGAAAAAAGGAATGGAAAAAATAGGTACGAACCTTACATGGGACCTGCAGGGCGAGATTCTCGGTCTAAACAAGTAAACATACGATATGAATCGAGATCAAGGCAAAAAGATGCGGGTTCTTCATCTAGATTCAGAAAGGAACGGGATGCACGAGGCAGTAACTCCAATACATATGCGAGGATCGGAACAGTTTTAATATCAGTACCTCCGAGTTAGTAGCCATTTTGAGAGGTATGGGAGATAAGGTGTGGTGGCCTAAAGAAATGAGATCAAACCCGAGCAAAAGAAATCCAAATTTCTGGTGTAAATTTCACAATGGTCATGGCCATAGAACAACATATTATAGGTTACTACAAGGAGAAGTTGAGCATTTGTTGAAGCAAGTTTATTTAACTGACCTGTTCTGCGAGAAAGGTAGACAATTATATATGAAGAATAGACAAGAGCCTCTGAAACCCCCATCTCCAAAAGGAACAATCAATGTAATAACCGGGGGAGATGAGGTCAATGGTGTGACATATACAGATGCAAAAAAGACGTCAAAAGTCATGGTCACTCATGGGAAGGAGTTCGCCAAGTCTTGGATGCAGACAGTATAACATTTGATGATGAAGATGTGGACGGCTTGATAATTTCTCATAATGATGCGCTGGTAATATCTCTATGTGTACACGATACTAACGTTAAACGAGTTTTGATTGACCCAGGTAGCTCCGTAAATATCATTCTACTAAGGGTGGTGAATGAAATGCAAGCTAACGACAAGGTGATACCAAATGCACGGTCTTTGTCTGGATTTGATAATTCAAGCGTGATCATAAAAGGGGAAGTAGTGCTTACCACGTTTGCAGAGGGAGTTATCAAAGATACAAAGTTCTAGGTGATAGATGCAGACATGGCTTATAATATAATTCTAGGATGACCATGGATTCACGATATAGATGATGTATCGTTCACATTGCATCAAGTTATTAAATTTCCTTCACAATGGGGGATTCGACAAATCTGTGGAGATCAACAGGCTTCTAAAAGTATCAATTCAGTGGCGGTTATAAGCATAGTGAACGATGTTGCAGACGAGAAATAGCAACTACAGAATTCAGTTGAGGATGTTGTAATACTAACCTCAACTGAAGGCATTCCAAGACAGAGGGATGTTGATTCAAGACCCGATGTTATTCAAGAGCCAGAAGAAAATAAAAACATCATGACAACTACTGAAGAACTCGAAGTTGTAGTGCTATTTATACACTGGCCAGACAAAAGTTTACATCGGAGCAAATCTAAGCCCAGAAATGAAAGGTAAGATTGTTGAATTTTTAAAAGCTAACGCAGATTGCTTTGCTTGGTCGCATTCAGATATGATAGGTATGCCACCAGAGGTGATGACCCACAAACTAAATGAGGGCCCATCATGCTCACCTGTTAAGCAGAAGAAGAGGAAGCAAGGATCCTTCAAAAATCAAGTGATCCTAGATGAGGTACAAAAGCTTTTGAAAATTGGGTCAATACGAGTAGTAAAGTACCCAGATTAGTTAGCTAATACTGTGGTAGTTCCAGAAAAGAATGGGAAATGGCGAGTTTGCGTAGATTATACTGATTTAAATGAAGCTTGTCCTAAAGATTCGTTTCCTTTGCCGCATATAGATCAACTAATTGATTTTACCGCAGGACATGGGCTGTTAAGGTTTTTAAATGCATATTCAAGTTATAATCAAATAAAAATGGATCCTTTAGATGAAGAAAAAAATTCTTTTATCACGGACAGGGGGACTTACTGTTACAAAGTCATGCCATTTGGTCTAAAAAATACTGGAGCGACGTACCAAAGATTGGTGACTAAGATGTTCCAAGAACATCTGGAAAAATATGGAAGTCTATATTGACAATATGCTAGTCAAGTCAGCACAAGCGGGAGATTATTTTCAACACCTGTCAGACACTTTCAAAATTCTCCGCAAATACAATATGAAGCTAAATCCAGAAAAATATGATTTTAGCATGGCTTCAGGTAAATTTTAAGGTTTTCTTGTTTCTAACAGGGGTATTGAAGTGAATCCTGCAAAAATCAAAGCCATTAAGGAAATACCGGATGTTATAACAAGCAAAAAAGAAGTACAAAGATTAATAGGAAGAATAGAAGCCTTGGGGAGGTTTATTTCAAAATCATCAGAAAAGAGTTTTAAATTCTTTTCAGTATTGAAAAAGCAAAATCAATTTGAATGGACTAACGAATGCTAACAAACCCTCAAGGACCTAAAATCATATTTGTCAAATCCGCCCTTACTAGCCAAACCAAAAGATGGAGAAAGGCTGCTTATCTATCTTACCGTGTCAGAAGTAACGGTAAGCGCGGTGTTGGTACGAAGATAAACAATCTCCAATTTATGATGTTAGTAAATATTTGTTAGATGCTGAGACTCGATATCCTCACTTAGAAAAACTTGCTTTAGCATTAATTATTGCATCTAAAAAATTGAGACCTTATTTTCAATGTCATCCTATCTCTGTAATAACTGTTTTTCCCCTAAGGAATATATTGCATAAACAAGAACTACCTGGTAGGTTAGCTAAGTGGACAATAGAACTCAATGAGTATGATATCATATATCAGCCCAGAACTGCAATAAAATCGCAGGTTTTAGCAGACTTTGTAGTAGATTTCAACACGAATTTAGTTCCTGAAGCAGAAAAGGAACTACAAATATTTACCGGATCTAATCCGGGGACTTGGGTTTTATTTACCGACGGTTCCTCAAATGTTAGATGAGCGGGCTTAGGTATTGTTTTAATTTCGCCTTTAGGGGAAGTTATAAGACAAGCAATAAAATGTTATTCCATCACTGACAATAAAGCAGAGTACGAAGCTGTGATTGCAGGTTTGGAACTAGCACGAGAACTTGTTATAGAACAAATTGTAATCAAAAGTGACTCACAACTAGTAGTTAACCAGATGCAGAGGACTTATATAGCAAGAGACGTACGAATGCAACAATATCTGGAAAAGGTACGGAAATTAATCAGACAGTTTCAGTCATGGAAGGCCGTACAAATACTCGTGGAGGAGAATGCAGAAGCAGATGCGTTGGCCAATCTCGCGTCTGTTGCAGAAATAACAAACGCAGAAAATACTACTGTAATACATTTGTTTCATTGGGCACTCGACTGAGACAAGAAAGAGGTAAGTTTTAATAATCTAACTTGGGATTGGAGGAACGAATTTGTTAACTTTTTGCAGTACGGAATTTTACCCAGAGACAAGAAAAAGTAACAGTTACTTCGCCAGAAAGTCACCCGGTATTGCTTAAATTCGTGGAAACTTATATCGGAAAATATTTGGTGGACCTTTAGCACGGTGTCTCGGACCTTCACAAACGGAATATGTGATGAGGGAAGTAGATGAGGGGCACTGCAGCAATCACTTTAGAGGAAGATCAATGGTAAAATCTTTAATAACAGCAGGATATTATTGGCTAAAATAGAAGAAGCGAAAAACTTTGTAGCCAGGTGCGATAAGTGTCAACGATATGCCAATAACATGCACCGCCTAGCAGATATGCTACATTCAGTTATTTCGCCATGGCCTTTCATGAAATGGGGCATGGATATCGTAGGTCCGTTACCTCAAGCTAAAGGAAAGGTACAATATCTATCAGTTTTAACAGATTATTTTTCAAAATGGGTAGAAGTAGGAGCTTTCAAACAGGTGCGAAAAAAGAAAGTTAGGGACTTTATTTGGTGAAACATCGTGTGTGACAATGGCCCATAGTTCATAGGCACGAAAATCACAGAATTCTTTCAGAGTTGGCAGATTAAACGAATTACATCCACACCTTACCATCCTGTAGCCAATGGGCAAGCCGAGTCAACAAACAAAGTTATTATTAATAACTTGAAGAAAAGATAAGATGAATCAAAAGGTAAATGGCCAGAAGTGTTACCAGGGGTATTGTATCGAACGACAATAAAAACAAGTACGGGCAAAACTCCATTTTCACTTATCTATGGTACTGAAGCCTTAATTCCAGTAGAAAGAGGTGAACCAAGTACGAGATGCACACATGATACTGAGGAATTAAATGAGGAAGAGATGTGAATGAATTTGGATTTACTAGAAGAAAGGAGAGAAGCAGCGTTAATAAGGATGACGGCTCAAAAATAGATGATTGAGCGATATTACAAAAGGAAAGCTAATCTAAGATACTTCAAGATTGGGGACTTTTTCCTCAAAAAGGTATTTCAATCAACAAAAGTGTCTAATGGGGGAAATTTAATTCCAAATTGGGAAGGCCCTTATAGTGTTCGAGGCGTCGCTGGAAAGGGAGCATATGAGTTGAAAACCATGGATGGCAAGATACTACCATCAAACTGGAACGAAAGCAAATAGCCTTAATCAAAAACCTTGAAGAAACCTTAGTAAGGTGTGAACTCACTAAAAGGATGTAAGATACATTCCATGTTCCTACGAGTTTTAGGATAAGGCCAAGATTTAGTCACGGGATAATAGACCCGATTTTGTATCTTAAATCTGCTATAAAGAAAGAAGTAATGAAAGTGTTGTACGAATAATTATGAAAATGATGTACGAAGTTTATTTGAAAGTTCAAAGCATAAAACTTCCTCAATTTTTTATTTTTTTTATGTTTACTTTGTCTTTCATATATTTACACCAATATGAAGATGAGACGTCGTCTTCATCAGTGTAACATAAAAGGGCCCTCTTTTATGAAAATCCATATTTATTAAAGTCACAGACTGTTAAAGCGTTTTTAAATGCAAGGAAAAATCTCAAAATATCAAAGAGCAGAATAAACGGAAAAAGCAACCGAAACATATATATATATATATATTAAACCTTGAGAAAAACAGAGGTATTAGTTTGTCATCAAACCCCAAAAGAAGACATGGATAACCAAAAAACAACCTTCCCGAAAAACAACCTTCCAAAAAGTTGTTAAGCTAAGAGAAAAGCAACAAAATAAAAGTTAACAAAAAAGCAGGAGAAAACTAAGGAGCATCATCAATTGGAACATCATCCACGGGAGCATCATCAATGGGAGAAGAAGGATTAACTTGAGAAGAAGAGGCTTGAACATCAGTCCCACCAGGAACAAGTCCATCTCCATCACCCTCAGGACCTTTGTCTTCAGGTGAGGAAAAGCTTTGACGTTGCTGAGTTTTATCAATTGCTTCTTTAGCATTAGCAATCTCAGCATCAAGGTCAAAACCCTCCTGGTTGGCTTCAATTAAAGTCTCGAGGCAAGTATTTAAGAAAGCCCAGCTCACGTCCAATGATAACTTATCCTCGAGAATCTCGTAATCCTTCTCCCACTGGTCAATCTCAGCTCTCAGCTCTTCTTTTTCTGCTTCAGAGGCATCATAAGCGGTCTTCAAAGGAGCGAGAGAACTTTCCAAGAACTGAATCTTATCAGTAGAGGCACGGAGATCTTCCTGAACTTGAGTAAGTGTTTCAACAAATTCTCCCGCATAAATCTCTTTTTGATTAAGGAGTTCCTTCAAACTCCTTATTTCTTCAGTTTCTTCGGAAAGTTGTTTCTTTTTCAACTGCTAATTCAGCACAATCACTCTCATCTGTTGTTCCAAAGCATTTTTCTCTTCCGCCAGAATGTCTTTTTCCAGTTGAAGACCTTCGAATTGTTCCTTCCAGTTATCAGTTTCGGCGCGTAAATCTATAACTTGCTTGTCCACCCGAAAAACTCTTTTCTGTGCCAATCAAGTTGATCTGCAAAAAGGGAAGAAGAGTCATGAATAAGAACGAGAAAAGAAAGGAAATATAATTGAGCTTGTACCTTTAAGGAAGAATGAACGATATCATTCATTAAAGTTAGTGAGCTATGGCCTTCTAACTTATTCTTCTCTATGGGGCTTAGCAGAGGTTTCAACAACACATCGGCTTGGCCAGATTTTCTTAATAAGTTCTCACCTTCAGGAACTTCAACAACAACTCCTTCCATTGCCCTCCTGCTGCTAGAAGGTTCGGCCTCTACATGAGAAGCAGTCACGAGAATAGCAGACGGAGTAGAAGCAACCACGGGAATAACAACAGGAGTAGCATCAGGAAAGGACACAGGGGGGGG
>MCJB01049646.1:0-39118 GCA_002018475.1 Nicotiana obtusifolia
GCGTGATCCTACCTCTGACCCCCCCACACCGTCCACACATGCCCCTGCTGATGATGACGAGAAGGTGCATCGGGATGAGTATGGCAGGATCATTATAGTCCCTGAGGGTGATGGGTAAGAGTTATTAGTTATTTTTAATGTTTATTGTTTTCTACGGTTTTACTTACATATTAATGTGGTTTTTTTTTAATTACATTAAAGGTTTGACCCTTGTAATGTTACAACAAGGATAATCACCCAAGCAACACGACAGCTATATGATAGCGCTTATGCGTGTTGGAGGAATTTCCATCCACACTTAAGGAGGCAATTTTCAATGACTTTAAGGTATAAATATTCTTTCAAGCAGTACAATTATTTGTATTTATTGATATTTCCATATAAGTACTATGATATTTCCATCTAAAACTTAACTTCTCAAATACAGAGCAAGTGTGTGTGGGAACAACGCTATAATGTGGAGGTTGTTGCCAACTTCAATCTCAAGGCACGCAAGCGGTTGTCCCATTGCTTTTCCAAAGCAAGAAGGACGAATAAGAAGCCCAACTGGTTGCTAGATGGTTTTTGGACTGATCTGCAAAAGCGATGGGCAACGACAGATTTCATAAATAAGTGCGAGCAAGGAAAGAAAGCTCGTGCTTCGGAGACGGGAGGTTCTCTGCACACTGGAGGTGCAGTCAGCCTCGGTTCAATAAAGAGAAAAATGGTACGTAATTTCTTAACTTAATTTTAATTTTCAATGTCTACTCTATTTATTAACTAATATTTATGACTTTTCAGGAGAAGAAGTTAGGCCGTCCGGTCAGGCAAGATGAGTTATTCAAGGAAACTCATACTGTCAAGAAGAAGAAAGATTCGGACGAAGAAAGGTGGGTCGAGGACCGAGCCTCGGCTGTATATGTAAGTTTTCAACTTTTATTAAGTACTTTGATTTAGTTTTATATAAGTTTTGAATACTAATTTAATTTTCCTTATAGAGTCGCTTCACAGCTGAGTTGGAAGAGTTTGCACGCAGCCAGCAAGCATCTTTGTCGGGCGAAATAATCCAACCGTCGGACGAGGATGCTGAGAGAATATGGACGCAGGCGGCTGGCGGTCCAAAAGGGGGGAGGGTATACGGGCTTCCAGCTAAGCAATTCTACCGCTATAGGTGTGGAATGCACGGAATAGGCACTTCATCCGGAGGGGAGTCGCTTGATGGGGATGCCCTCGCCTCTATGCGGGCCCATGTAGAAAAGCTCGCATCCGAGCTAGAAGCTGCAAAGCAAAGAGAGAAGGAGAGAGAAGAAAGAGAGAAGAAGAGAGAAGAAAGAGAGAAGAAGAGAGAAGCAAGAGAGAAGAAGAAAGATAAACTTAGAGATAAACAGTATGCTGCTCTACAAGAGCAGATCAAATCTCTCTTGGCTTCTGGCGCTTTTCCTATTCCCCGATCACGGGAATCATCGCCGGATGGTCAGTCTGATGATGACAATTCATCCGGCGATGACGATGATGATGTATATATGAGTTGACCTTGAATTGTAATAACAACTTATATAATGTATAAGTTCATTTGAACTTTAAGCCTTGTTGTTGTTTAATATTGTTGTTTAATGTGTTGTTAGTATCGTTGTTGTTTGATGTAGTAGTAGTAGTTGTTGTTGTTGTGTTTTAATGGTTTCAAATGCATATTTTAGGAATTTGGTAAAACTGACAGGGGGTGTAGCTGGCAAAACAGCCAGTTTCTGGAAAAAATATACCAAAAATAGCGACCAACTTTGGTCGCCAGTTGGTCGCCATTTTGCTTAAAAAAAAACTGATTCAGCAAATAGCGACCACAGTTGGTCGCCAATTGCAAAAAAAAAAAAATTAAAATCTGCCAAAGCGACCAACTTTGGTCGCTTATTTGGTATTTTTAATTTTCTGTATTTCTCAAAAAGCGACCAAAGTTGGTCGCTTATTCAGAAATACAGAAAATTAAAAATACCACATGGGCGACCAAAGATGGTCGCTTATGGCAGATTTTAAATTTTTGTATTTTGTACTGAGCGACCAACTTTGGTCGCTATAGGGCGACCAAGATTGGTCGCTATTGGAAAGTGACCAACTAAATACTGACCAGACCATTGTGGTCGCTTTTTGGTCGCTTTTAGGCAGATAGGGACCAACTTTGGTCGCTTTTTCCGGTCGCTTTTCACCTGATTTTTAGTAGTGTAAAAGCAACGAATATTGAATTTTTTTGGCAAATACAAAGAGAACTCCATTCTCCTTCATAGCAGCAAGTTCAAAGTTCAAATAGCAGATTAGTCATCCTTTTTGTTCCTCTATGTAGAAAACTTTATTCTTTTCGACTCAAGTTACTTGTGCTTCTAAGTAGTGTATAATAGATTGTTTTTACTAGTTTTTTGTGGGGATGGAGCGCGGGCATGCGCACGCGCGTGCGCGCATACGCGCGCGCACACACACACACACACACACATATATATATGTATGTATGTATGTATATTACATATTTATAATTTTCTTCAATTTTTTTACAATTTTACTTGTTTATAATTATTTACTGTAATTATATTATTTTATAAAATATTAAAAATTAAATACCTATGGAGCTTGCACCCCGTGCCTCGAGGCTTTTGCCTCGCTGAGGCATATGTAAAACGTCTCACCTTACGCCCATGCCTTTTAAAACAATGGTTCTATTGAGTCAAAAGTTCCATAAAGCAAAAAGAATTCACTATATTTTACTTGTCTTGTATATTCAATTATACACTTTAAGTTTGTAGTGGTTGACGAACGCAAAATCGATGTTCAAAAATTAAGCTCGCTAGTCAAAAATAGTATAGATTATTTATCGTCTTCATAAAGATTGGATTAAATAATATTCAAGTAATTTCTGATTAAATACTATCCAGAATGATCAATACTTTAATTTGAAATAATTACCAATTACGATTGACTAACTAAATTTAAAGCACTTAAAATTTCCATAACAGAGAACTAGAGAGTTGAGCTAAATGGGTTGTTATCAAGAAAAATAAGGATCGCGACATGATAGGTGCAAGATAGTTATTCGGCACCTAACTCTGTTTAAATTTACTTCTAATTTTCTGATGATTCTCATGAGTTCACTCGATGATTAGTTTAATCGCAATATCAAGATTCCTCTCTCGATTAAATTTGAACACTATGAGGCAAACTAATACGAAGCACTGTGAAGATATGCAAGAATACGTTAATGATTAGTTTTTAAGAAAACGTCTCCCGAATATTCCCCTAACCAAAATAAATCACTAAATTAAACCAAATAAAATAATGCAAAGATAATCACCAAAATATTTTTTTACAATTAAATAAAATAATGAACAAATTTACAATTAATTTAAAGCTCCATAAACGAGTTCATGCAATTAAACTAGTGTTAAATTCACAAACTATACTCAGAATGCCATATAGGTCAAACCGTAAGGTGAACTACTCCATACTAGTAGGAAAACTCATCATAAATAAATTTAAGAACATAGAAAATATTATTTCAACGTTACAATCCAATCTTGAATATTAAATTAGTGAAAGGATAATGAAATATCTTGTCTTAAAGCCTCCAATGCTCTTTCAATCCTTCGTAGTACAAAAGTCCTCTAAATAACGTGTCGAGTATATTTATTATGTCTATCTACGAAGTAGAACCAAACCGCCCTTTATGAGATATACTGGAACAATCTGGCAACATTTTACACTGATATAGCACCATGCATCTCACTAATGAAATTTCCTTAGATGTCAACTCTCTGAACTTTGAAATCTCTGACAAACATTGGTGCTAGCGCGTTGCCCAGTGCCACGCGCTAATAAGATTTTTTGTCAAATGCCTAAAACTTCAAAGGGTCGTTTGGTACGAACACAAGTAATGTAGGGATTAGTAATGCATGTATTAGTAATGTAGGGATTGTAGTGCTGTGATTATTTCTATCAAGTATTTGGTTCATTGTATTAAAAATTAGCTTGTGTTTGGTTTAAAACTGTACAAAATCTTCTTTACAATTATAGCCTTGAATATTCTTCTTTCTGTATATAAAGAAATTTAGGAAAAGGGTTTGAGGGGCGGCTTAGTAATTTTAGGGTCTTATCCAGGTATAGTTAATGCAGGGATTAGTAATCCCTTGCTTTCCTTGGTATTAGATAAGCCCTCCTATGAGGTATAAGTAATCCATGTATTAGGTATGCATAAATTGAATTGAGCAACCAAACATTGTATTGGACGGATTAAATTTTTATACAGGGATTATTTTACTTCAGCCTACCAAATGACCCCCAAGTCTCAAAACTTTTAGTGTATCTGATAACAATTTCCACTAATGTGTCGCATTGTGCAACGCCATGGGCGTCTCCCCAACTCACTTTGCTATGTTATTCGTTTTTCTTCTAAATCATGTATGCATAGTCCCTCCTCGAGCCTCAGACACAATCTCAGTTAATTAAATTGAGTTTCTACTCGGACTTCAAAGCTCCATATTTTATTTTAGCTCGAATTCAAGTCTTAAACATGTAAATCACGTATACGTACAAACTAGAGATGCCACATTTCCCTCCCAAGTCATGTATCGCTCACAACAAATAATAAAGAGTAGTCTCACACACATAAAATTCAAGAAAATAGAGACGTTGAATAGAAAGAATTAACTCAATTGCAGAAATCAAATTCACGTGTGCCAAAAGATTAACAATATGCTTGCATGTAGTGTAATACTCTACTAATTCGAGCTCACTTAGTCAAGGATCAAGTAGGACTTCATCTGGTTATAATGTAGTTATGGTACGGATATGATACAAGTTGGATAATAGTGACCACACCTTCCTAATCACTTTAATGTATATAATTTCACCAATTCAAACCCCATGCTTGTGTTGTGTTGGACCAAACTTTTCCAACCTTCCACCAAAACTACGCCAAGCTCCCACTTTCTTAAGCACAAATATAATAAGAGTTACCACTAGCAAAGGAATGATTTTTTTCACAATGTTTGTACAAACACAAGAATTGTTCCTTTTTCTTATTTTCTATTCTTCCTATGCTTTTGTTTCTTTTATTTTTCTTTCTTTTTTTCCCCACTTCCCTACCGGTGGGATCCTTAATTCTTTTATATTAGTGCACCCTTCTACTATTTTAATAGTTCCACTTAAAATTTTACTAAACCTCCCCTTAGCTTTTAACAAGCTCATACGAATTTCAAGCGTTCACGAGAGGTAACATGTTCAAGTCGATTTAAACAAAAAGGTTAGACTTGTATTGTGCTTATTAAAGAAATAGGATACATTTTCAAAAGGGCTAACTAGGTTATACAATAATTAGGTGGCGCAAAGGCATATATCTGGCTAAACAAAAAAATGCCTCGATCGTTTCTTATACTAAAAAAGACTACCATTTCGCTTAGCATACACTCGAAGCAAGTTGTAGACATCAAATGCTATGCATAGAGCATGACAAACATCTCAGACATATATTAGCACATAACTCACTCAGGACTGGATCTATTCTGACTCTAGTGTTAAACAAAATCAACCATATTAAGGCATTACAACATGAGTTAAGAGATAAGTCTAGGCATCAAAACTAAGGCACTCATAGTTCTCAAGGCACAACAAAGTCAAGAAATATTCGCCTTCAATTAACACTATGACACAAGATTTTTTATTCCTATAAGAAAATAACTAATTATACCTGATTCAAGTAAAACTCTTGGAAAAAAACTACGGCACAAAGAAAACCTAAGGGAGAGTTGTTACATAACCAAAGAACAAAAAATAAAAACACTTTTGGATTTTTATATTTGAATTTGATCCCTCAAGAAAACTATATAAGAGATCCATTATTGGGAAAAGTCTTCTAATATACTAAACTACTACACGAGCTACTAAAGTTACTAGTTACTACAGGCCAAGTAAGATTACATGCCATAATATCTAAAAAGAAAAAAATAAATCAAACAAATCCAAATGACAAAGAGAAAATAAAGAAAATACAATCAAATAGGAGCACCCACCCTACACTTAAGAAATTGCATTATCCCTCATGTAAAGCAATAAAATGAGGGCAATAAAAAGTGTCTCCCTGAGGCCTTAGCCTAGGCCTAGTCATCGGCACCATTAGTTGTGCCAAGAATAGTAGTCTCATCATTTTTTTCCGTAATGGAGTTCACATCCTCGTTAGGACGACGTGCATGAGAATCATCCAAATGAAGAAACTACCTAGTTGGGGCTTCCAAATTGATATGATATGTCAGCGCCTCAAGGTCGACCTCTCCACAAGCAACCAGAAGCTGCATGTCAGCAAATATAAACTGCATCATATCCTCCATCCTATCATGCCTTTGGTCCAAGGTCGGAGCAAGTCCCGGAGGACCCAACCCTTGCACAACGTGATATCATAAAGCCTGGTGTCAGAAGGAAGCTGCCGGTCAAACTGGTCATCAACAGGCACACCCTAACGTAGTAGCATCCTAGTCAATATGCTTGGTAGAGAAATTTCCTTAACTCAACCATCCTCACCCTAGACCTGTTAGTAATCATGATCTTCATTATATTCACCGGAATCCAAGTTATCATAGCGTGTATAAAGCACACCTTGAAGCCGAAACTGTGGAATCATTCGTGCTTGGCAAAATCTTCTTGTTGATAAACTGTAATAACACTTCGGAAGACAGCTGAAATTTGTCCTGAGCATGGTAGAATGATGGTCATCCTTATCCTTGTTCCAAGGAGCTAAATAATCAAGTCCGCAAAGAAGTTCGTGGATGGCTTGGTAAGCACGCCTCTTCATAAACGCCTCAAACTGAGCATCAGACTCATTCCTGAAACCCAACTCGTCATTAATTATCTCAACATAAAACTGAACTTTTTCATGAAGTTTGATAATGTATTCCCCGTCATACTAAAATCTGGGCACTCAGTTGGCATAGAATTCTTCCACTATGCCATCCAATTGGCGTCTATGTTGGCATATAGCTCTAGATACCTCTTCTGAAACTTCCTCCAATCAATCACAAATCCAGCAGTAGGTTCCCCAACTGGGGGAACCAATCATTTGAGTGAGGTTGCAATGCTAAATTCCCAAATATGGGCTCTTGCATGTCAGCATCAGAGTATAACACATCTACGTCTGAGGAATCTGACAATAGGTGTAGGTGCCTGCTATTGTTTCTATGGCTACTAGAGGCACATGCAGAGGCTCCAGTAGTCGCGCGTGTTGTAGTACTTCAAGATATTATACTTGCACAAGATGAAAAAAATCAGTCACGACACATCTAAATAGAATCAAGCTCAATCAGGGTGGGAACAACCCCACACTTATGTCATTATCATGTTCTTAGACAACACAAAAAAAGGGATTTACACTACCCTATATTATGCAAAATAACACCAATCACAACTCACCAATATCTACAGGCATGACATGTAAGTATAACAACCACCACAATCTCAACAACTAGCTACATTAATTCTAAGTACAAAAATATAAAACCAAGAAGCTATGCTACAATTCTACACAAAGTATGGCAAGAACCGGGACAGGGAAAACAACACAAAGCATCACAATAGCATGGAGCGGGCTATCGGTTTGCACTCGGTGCCAACATGTTAAAAATTACAACTTTTTTAGGACATGACTGCCACCCCCCATACTTAAAAATTCATCATATAACTCATACTCAACCAAGCACAACCCCATTATGTTCAAAACCACAATTGTACATTATTCCAGCAATTAATCGAAAACCTTGAATACATTAGAGTATAATCACAATTTTAGGGGTGGGGTCCGGTTCAAATATAAAATATCTATTTTTTTTGCATAAACTTACATGACGCATCACATGTCGCATAGGTCATTTTTTCCCGTTGCTAGTTCTCTGAAGTTGGCATTTCTCTGGTAATAAAATTGTACAAATGTGACATGGGCTGCGTCGCCCAAAGCGTCACACTAGTGTTGTTCCCGTCCTTCCTCGCGTTGTCTTGCTCGCCACTTGCTACTTTGTGCCCAAACTCCAGTTTTCATATTTTCTTATCTATTTTATTCCATACATATTCCTACAAATTAAAAAGTCCTAACACAATTAGTCAATACACTAAAAATTAAAACTAAACTACACTACAAAAGCAAGAAAATGTTAGAGGCAGTTCTGAGTTATAGTCATCAACTTGACTCAGTCATTTAGGCTTATTTTATCATGATTCTAGAGGATTGCTTGTCATATCCTCGAACAAAGTCGCGTTCTACCTGTGCCCATCAACCTTAAAGCTCTCGGTTCCCTCTCTATTTGAATATCAATCGCACCATATGCCGATGCATGTTTTATCACATATGGTTCAGTCTACCTTGACTTAAATTTTTTGGGGAAAAACCTAAGTCTACTAGTGTATAGTAGAAATTTGTCCTCTTAATGAATCTCCATTGGCTTAATCTGGCGATCATGCCACTTTTTGGTCATCTCCATCAAAATTTGCGCATTTTCGTACACGTCCAAGCTGAATTCCTCAAGCTCATTCATCCGCGATAATGTGTTCTCGCCTGCAAGACCAAGATTAAAATTAAGCAACTTAATTTACCAATAAGCTTTAGATTCTTTCTCAACAAGTAGATAACATGATTTTCCCCATGCACTAGCTTGGATGGTGAAGTCTTTATGGTTGTTTTGAACGCAGTTCTATACGCTAATAGAGATTCTTCTAAATTTATAGACCAATCCTTACGAGAAGTATTAACAATTTTTTTTAGAATCCGTTTAAGCTCACGGCTAGCCACTTCAACATGCCCACTAGTTTGAGCATGCACAGGATTTCTATTTTATGAGTTACCCTATACGTAGACAGTAATATAGCAAACTGCTTGTTCACAAAATGCGAACCATTATCACTAATAATGAACCGAGATGTCCTAAAGCGGGTAAAAATATTCTCTCCGTAAGAATTCGCACACCACTCGAGCATCATTAGTCCTAGTAAGGATTGCTTCAACTTATTAGAGACGCCATCAACAGATACTAGGATGTACTCATATGAATGGGATGATAGGAACGGTCCCATAAAACCAATACCTCAAACATCAAAGATTTCACATAATAAGATCGAGTTCAAGGGTGTCATGTCTCTTTTGCTAATGTTACCTGCCTTTTGACACTTATCACATGCAGCCACATATACCCGTACGTCTTTGTACAAAGATGGCTGATGGTAGGCTAGGAATTCACGTTTTAGCTACATATTGCACTTTAATTACTGCACGTTATTTGTGCTTAAGCATAGTTGTTAGTATTTTATAATTATTGCATGTGTTACACTGTGTAGGATGTGATTTCAGGTTGCGAAGCAATTTCGGAGTGCAAATGGATGCTTTAAATTTTGAGTAAAATTCCAAAGAATTAAATCAAAACCACATTCGAGGTTCGAGGACCATGTCTGGATGTTAAAAATTGAGAAAAATTTCGTAGCAAGAAAAATTACATTACCACGCCCTGTGGCACGACGCAGTAGTGTAAGAGCGGTCTACCTGACATAAATTGTGCTCTCTGAACTTCCCTATAGGCGTGGCGCATTAGGCAGTGCGTGGAGTGGCGCATGAGGCGGTGTGTTGCGCACAACGCCTATGTATTTACGGTGCCCACTTTTTCCTTTTTGTCTTGGAAAGGAAGGTTTCGTTTGGACCCATTTCTATATGTTATAAATACACCAAAAATATAATTTTTAGATGAATTTTGACCTACGAAGGAATTGATAGCAGCTAAGGCAAGGAGACACAAGATTTCATCAAGATTTCAACCAATCGATGCAATATGAGAGTTCGTATCGAATCATTAATGTTGATGTTGACAATGTCCTTGAACCTTTTTGTGATGGCTTTTTCCATAATTATGGATTAATTTACCTTAGGGTTTAATAGATATGGTGCTTTGACTATTATTTGTGGATTTAATTCTAGTTTAATTGCCTGAATTTATTTATAGAGCTTTGAATTTATTGTAAATTTGTTCACTGATTTATTTAATCGAAAGAGAAATATTTTGCTTGATTATCTTTGAATAAATTTGTTAGGTTTAATTTGGTGATTCTTCTAAGTAATCAAAAGAGCTTTATGAATTATTGATTAAACCAACTTAGGACAATATTCGAGAGATATTTTCCTAAAGCCTAGTCAATTAACGTGTTCGTGCATATCTTCATAATGCTCTATATAAGTTTATCTCGTAGAGTTCAGATTTAATCGAGATAGGAGTATTGACTTTACGATTGAACTAATTATCGAGTGAATTCGTGAGAATCATTACATTATTAAAAGTGAATTTATCCCAAATAACTATCTTGTTCCTATCCTGTCATGACCCTTATTTCTAACATTGATAACAATCCAATCTTGCTAATTTTTAGTTCTTCGTAATCAATTGTTAATTGCTTTTGTTTGAGTAGTTAATCGTAGTTCATAAATATTCCAACTCAAGTGTTAATCCTCCTGGATAACATTCCTTCAGAAATTACTAGAACATTATTTAAATCCAATCCTTGTGGAGACGATATTTTACCATACTATCTTTGACGTAGCACGAGCTTATATTATAGTATGTCTTGCACTCATCAAATTTTGGCACGTTGATGGGGATGACATTTAATAGTGTTCAAAATAACTTTTGATGCTAATTCAGGAACTAATTTTATTTTCTTGTACTCAGGTTTTCTCACTTATTTGCAGGTAAACAAGTTTAATTTCTCTAGTGCATGACTCGATCCTCTTCAAAGGAAGTGATTCCATACAACCCAGAGTTAAAAAACACATTTGACAGTTGAGAAAAGAGATAGAATTCACCAAAACTTTCTTGGGGTAGTTTTCAACCCAAGAAAGTATGGCTAAGAATTGTAATGAGCATGTTGACTTGGCTGCATGGGAAATAGCGTAACAAAAAGCAGTTGCGCGGGCAGCGCTGAAGCAGCTCTAAGAGCTGATGAAACAATTGATGGGAATGGAGGATGAAGATTCAACTTGAACCGACCTCTGGTTGAAAATTAGTTTGAAAAATACGGGACCCAGGGCTGGTCGATCATTGGGAGACTTCACCAAGCTAATATAAAATCAGGGACTGTCGAGTGTCAACCTCCACCCATCATAGCAAACATTTTTGAACTAAAGCAAGCTCTGCTTCAAACTATCCAAAATAATCGTGACGTCAGAGGCAAGGCTAGTGAAAATCCAAACACTCACATGATGGACTTTGAAGATATCATGAACACCTTCCAGTGTAACGGAGTGTCAAAAAATGCAGTTTATTTAATGGCATTCCCTTTTTTACTAAAGGATGATGCAAAGCACTAGCTGCGAAGTTTTCCAACATGATCTATTAGAACATGGGAAAACATGACAAAAATGTTCTAGAAAAATACTTCTCATATGCAAAAAAAAAAAAAATTTAGAATAGAGATCCATAACTTCTATAAAAAAGATACTAAAACGGTCTTCAAAGCATGGAAAATATTCAAGGAGATAGTGAGAAGATGTTAGCGCAATGAGATTGACTTGTGGATGAAACTCCAAGATGTTTAGGATGGACTGACACCATCTTCACTAAGAACACTAAGTAATGCAATAGGAGGTCCACTAATGAAGAAAACCCTGGAGGAGATTGTCATGATTCTTGATTAATTGTCAAAAGATGCTAACTAATGGATAGCTGAGGAAAACAAAAGAAGAAAATCAGTTGGGCTACACCAAGTGGACTCTAATACATTTGTTCAAGCTCAACTAGACTCCATGGTGAATGAAATCAAGAAGTTAACCTTAGTTAAGGTCTAGCGTGATCCGCAAGCAGCATGTGATATTTGTGGAACGGACACCAAACTCATAAGTGTCGGAGATCAGATGAGGACAGTAATGTTGTGGGAAACTATAATAGGGGGAAGTATCAAGGTGGTAACAACTTCAATTCTATGAGTCTAAGACATGTGAGTATCTCATAGAGCTCACCAAATAGGAGTCTAAACTCGTGGCAACAAAATAATCTTAGAACCTAGGATCAAGGACCCCCAAGTTTTCATAATCAGCCATGGTAGAAATATTAGCCACAACAGCCCAATCAGTCTAGTATGGAAGATCTCATGAAAGTTTTCATCAACAAAATTGTTGAGAGATTTGATACTCATAATAATGCTATTCGAAATTGGAGAGACAAGTAGGAAAAATTGCTAACTTGTTATCTAAGAGGACTCCTGGGACACTACCATCTAACATAGAGAAGAACCTGAAAGAAAGAATCAAAGTTGTGTCCTTGAGGACAGGAAACATGTTGGTAGATCCGAGATGGTGAGCAAGTGGACTGGAACAAATGAGGAGTAGAAAAATGGGGAGCCAATAGGCGAGAATAGTGATGCCAAAAAGGAAAACAAAGAGAGAAAACACACGCCTGCTTTACATTTCCCTCAAAGGATGAAGCATGAAAAATTAGACAAGTGTTTTGGGCGGTTCTTAGAGTTGCTCAAATAATTATATGTGAAAATTCCCTTCATAGAGTTTCTCACTCACATGACCGCTTATGCAAAATTCTTGAAGGAGATGTTGTCGAGCAAAAGGTTGTTAGAAGAAACTACAATGATCAAGCTTAATACCCACTACAGTGCCATATTCAAAATAAAATTCCTCAAAAGTGTAGAGATCCAAGAAGTTTTACCATACCATGCTTTTTGGGGAGTGAGAAGTTTGACAAGGCTTTGTATGATTCAAGTGCATCTATAAATCTACTTGTCTATTTTCAGAAAACTTGAAGGTGAGGTTGGAGTGATCAAGTCTATACCAGTATACTTGCAACTGGATGATCAGGCCACAATCATACCTGAGGAAATAATCAAAGATATGCTAGTGAGACTGGATAAGTTTTTGTTCTCCGTTGATTTTATTGTGGTAGACATGGAGGTGAACACCGAGGTGCCTATAATTCTAGGGAGGTCATTCCTTTGCAAGGGCAGAGAAATTCTTAATAATTATGATGGGAAACTCATGTTCAGTGGAGAATGAGAAGGTAGTTTTCCAGATGAAGAGGATGATGAAGTATCCCAGTGATGAAGCGTCTGCCTAGATATTGTTAGAGAGTTGACTGAAAAGTGTCAGTTTGACAAGCTTGTAGGTAATCCTCTAGAAACATGTATCACTCAATCTAGCATAGTGAAGGATGAAGATCCTTAAATCAAGAAAGAGGTTAAAGCTCTTTAAAATAAGAATCATGTAGTACATAAGGAGGAACTCAAGAAGGAGGCATCTAAGCCTAGTGTGGAATTGAAGGTTCTCCTTGCTTACTTGAAATATGCTTTTCTTGAAACTAACAATTTTCCTACGATTATTTCTACATAAATGATAGGTAAACAGGAACAAAAGTTGGTTGAGCTGCTAAGAATGTGCAAAAAGGCAATTAGTGGACTATAGCTGATATTTAGTGAATTTGTCCAACTATTTGCATGCACAAGATTCTATTGGAAGAAAGTAGCAATCCAATAGTGCAACATCAAGACAAGTTGAACAAAAATTTGGAAGAGGTAGTGCAAAGAAGTTATCGAATTGCTAGATGCAGGAATGATTTTCCCATCTCTAATAGCCAATTGATTAGTCATGTACAAGTTGTCCAAAGAAATGGGGCATGACAATGGTGAAGAACTAAGATAATAAGTTGTTCACCACAAGAACAATCACCAGGTGGAGAGTGTGCATTGATTATAGAAGATGAAAGAAGGAAATATCACTTTCCACTTCCTTTTATTGATCAAATGCTCGAAAAAGTGGCTGGACATGGATGTTACTGCTTTTTGGATGCGTACTCAGGATACAATTAGATACCCATTACCCTTGAAGATGTTGAGAAGACCACATTCACTTGTCCCGCATGAATTTTTGCTTATCGGAGAATTTTGTTTGGATTGTTTAACGCACCAACCATTTCTCAGAGGTGCATGATGTATATCTACTCAAATATGAACGTGAAATGCTTGGAGGTATTTATGGATGACTTCGCTTTGTTTGGTGATGATTCATATGACTACTTGAAGAACTTGGAAATTGTGCGTAAACGTTGTGAAGCCACTTACCTGGTACTCAACTGGGAAAAGTGTCACTTCATAGTAAAAGAGAAAATTGTTATAGGCCACAAAGTGACTATGAATGGAATTGAAGTAGACAGACAAAGGTTGATGTGATTGATAGAATTCCACCACCTACTTCTGTAGAGAGCATTAGGAATTTCTTGGGAGTGCTGGGTTTTATAGGAGGTTCATCAAGAACTTATCGAGCATCAAGCCATTGACTGCATTGCTATCAAAGGATGTCAAGTTTGTGCTCATTATGGTGTTCCTAAGGCATTTGAATTCATTATGGAAGGAGCTATTAGTGTTCCTATTATGGTGACACCTGATTGGGTCAAGCAGTTTGAGATAATGTGTTATGCTAGTGATGTAGCTCTCGGAACAGTTTTGGGATATAGAAAGGAAAAAATGTTTAGGTCTATCTTGTAATAATCCGACCAATCATTTTGCTTTTCCATTCCTTTATTTAAGACTTTCTGTATGTGTTTTTCCTATTTTATGACTTGTGGAGACAATTGTTTTGGTTTCGGAAGAGTTCAGATTAAATTCAAAACACTTAGTTCCATGGTATTGGCCTGAGGTGGCCAAGTTTGACTTAAGTCAACCCTTTGAATAAACGACCTCGAATTCAGGATTCAAGAGTTCTAAAAGGTTTAAATGGTGATTTTGGACTTGACTGTATGTTTGGATCGAGTTTACGGTGATCCGGGAGTGATTCAGCGCTTATTGTTGGAAATTGGCATTTTGAAGGTTTTATAGTTCTCTATGCTTGACATGGAGTGGACTTTGATGATATCGGGTCTCATTTGGTATTTTGGAGCCTGTGATAGGTTGTTATTATCATATATACTTGCGTGTGAAATTTGGTTCCATTTGAGTTGTCTAAGTATGATTCATTGTGTTCGGAGTTAGTTGATAGAATATAGAAGCTTGGAAGATTGATTAATTTGGTATGGGGTGAAATTCTTGGTTGCGATGTTATTGTATGTGTTTTGAGGCCTCGGGTGGGTCCGAGTTATATTTTTGGATTTGTTGGTATGATTGGACTGGGTCACGGGTGACTCGGAAGAGTTTCGGACCATCAGAAACATGTTCAAAATTTGGCAGATTTTGGTCGTGGTGGTGTACTTTGTAATCGCAAAGAAGGTCCTGCAATCGTGAATAATAAGTTTTGGAGAGGCATTGTTTCTCTTCATGAACGAGAACAAGGTCCCACGAACGCGATGGAGGACCTGGCTTCTCTTCGTGAACACGAACGAGCCTACGCAAATTCAAAGAAGGAAGAGGAAGGGAAGGGCTGGCTTGCTTAAGCCTTTGTGAACGTGGCTGTGGGTCCGCGAACACGAAGGTTTTGTGGCAGTGGTCTTTGCAAACGTGACTGATTAAATTCTGTGACTTTGTTGGGGCATGTTGTCTCAGGTGAGGGTATTAAGGTATCCTAGGACATCGAGGCAGTTAAGAGTTGGCCTCGACCTACCACAGCAATTGAGATTAGGAGTTTCTTAGGGCTAGAGGGTATTATCGTCGGTTTGTGGAGGAATTCTCATCTATTGCAGATCCTCTAACTAGATTGACTCAGAAGGGCATTCAGTTCAGGTGGTCCGACAATTTTGAAGTAGGCTTTTAGAAGATCAAGACTGCACCAATACTGGTTCTGCCTTCTGGTTCGGGGATGTACACTGTATATTGTGATGCTTCACGTGTTGGGTTGGGTTATGTATTGATGCAACATAGGCGAGTTATTGTGCATGATTCTCGTTAGTTGAAGCTCCACGAGAAGAATGACCCTGTGCACGGTAGTTGCTGTGATAGTTCATACTATCAAGATTTAAAGGACTATGATATCACCATTCTTTATCATCGGGGCAAGGAAAATGTGGTCGTAGATGCCTGAGCAGGAAGGACGAGAGTATGGGTAGTTCGACATTCATTCCAGCAGAGGAAGAGGTCGTTAGCTTTGGACAATCAATCCTTAGCTAACCGACTTGTGAAGTTGGATATTTGAGAGACCTGTCGAGTTTTTGCATGTGTTGTGGCTCAGTGTTCCTTATTCGAGCGAAGTAAGGCTTGTCAGTATGATTATCGGCACTTCTGATTCATAGAGAGACGATACTACGAGGTGATTCCAAGGAGGTGAAGATTGGTGATGATGGTGTTCTATAACTCCAGGGTCACTTATGTGTTCCTAATGTTGATAGCCTGAGGGAGTTGATTCTGGAAGAGGCACACTGTTCGTGTTATTTGGTTCATCCAGGTGCCACAAAGATGTATCGTGATCTGAGGCAACATTACTGTTGGCGGCAGATGAAGAAGGTCATAATTGAGTATGTGCCGAGATGTCTGAATTGCCATCAGGTTATGTATGAGCACTAGAGGCCAGATGGTTACTTCAGCAGATGGTTATACCAGAGTGGAAATGGAAGTGCATCATTATGGATTTTGTGGTTGGTTTCTTGCGTATGTTGAGGAAATTTGATGTTGTTTAGGTCATTGTCGATAGACTGACCAAGTCTACACACTTTATTTTTGTGATGACTACATATATTTCAGAGAGTTGGCCTAGATTTATATTCAGGAGATCGTCTGGTTGCATGGCGTGCCTATTTCTATTATCTCTAATCGGGGCACTCAGTTCACTTTGCATTTCTAGAAAGCTGTACGGAGTAAGTTGGGTACCTTGGTAGAGTTCCGTAATGCCTTTCATCCGCAGATCGACGGGCAGCCGAAGAGGACAATTCAGATTTTGGAGGATATGCTCAGGGCTTGTGTGGTTGACTTCGGAGGGCAGTGAGACTGATTCTTACCATTGGCTGAGTTTGCTTATAACAACAACTACTAGTCCAACATCGAGATGTCTCCATTTGAGGCCTTGTATGGCCGACGATGTTGTTCCCCCATTAGTTTGTTTGAGCCCGGCGAGGTTAGGTTATATGGCACCGATTTGGTAAAGGATTCCTTGGATAAGGTAAAGTTGATTCAGGAGCGGCTTCGCGCGACTCAGTCTAAGTAGAAGAGTTACGTGGATCAGAAAGTACGTGATTGGCCATCTATGATGGGTGAGAAGGTACTTTTGAAAGTCTTGCCGATGAAGGGTATCATGAGATTTGGGAGGAGAGGCAAGTTGAGTCCAAGGTTCATTGGTCCATTCGAGGTTTTGGAGTGAGTTGGTAAGGTTGCATATATGTTTTCTTTGCCTCTTAGCCTATGAAGAGTTCATCCGGTATTTCTGGTGTCTATTCTCAGGAGATACCATGCCGACAAGTCCCATGTATTGGATTATGGAACAGTTCAGATGGATGGGGGCTTGAGTTACGAGGAGGAGGTAGTTGCCATTGTTGATAGGAAAGTTTGCAAGTTGTGTTCTAAGGAGATTTTAGCTGTGAAGGTTTAATGGAAGGTCAGCTAGTCGAGGAGGTGACTTGGGAGACTGAGGAGGAAATATAGAGCAGATATCTTCACTTATTCAGCGCTTCAGGTATGATTATAAATCCATTCGAGGATAAACATTTGTTTAAGGGGTGGAGAATGTAATGACCTAGTCGATTGTTTTTCTTTCTAGAATCCTGTTCCCCTATTTAAGACTTCTTGTATCTGCTTTTCCTATTTTATGACTTTTCCGAGATGTTTGGTTTTGTCTTGGAAGGGTTAGGGTTGAATTCGGAATACTTAGTTCTAAAGTAGTGGCCTAAGATGGCCACGTTTGACTTAAGTCAACACTTTGAGTAAACGACCCCAAATCAGGATTCGAGAGTTCTAATAGGTTTGAAACATGACTTTGGACTTGGGCGTATATTCGCATCGAGTTACAAATGATCCGGGAGTGATTCAACGCTTATTGTTAGACATTGGCATTTTGAATGTTTTATGCTTTGCTAAGTTTGACTTGGAGCAGACTTTGGTGATATCAGGCCCCGTGCAATATTCCGAGCCTGGGGATAAGTTGGTATTGTCATACCGAACTTGTGTGTGAAATTTGGTTTCATTCTAAGTTGTCTAAGTATGATTCGTAGTGGTCAAAGTTAACGGATAGAAGATAGAAGCTTGGAAGATTGATTAATTTGATTTGGGGAGCGATTCTTGATTGTGATATTATTCTATGTGTTTTGAGGGCTCTAGTGGGTCTGGTTTATGTATTTAGACTTTGGTATGATTGGACAGGGTCCCGGGTGGCTCGAGTGAGCTTCGGATCACCAGGAGCATGTTCAAAGTAGGCAGATTTTGCTGGTACGGGTGTGCTTCGCATAGAATGAATTTTCGAGGGGCTGATGTTGCTCTTCACAAAAGCGAACAAAGCCCCACGAACGCGATGGAGGACTTGGCTCCTCTTCCTGAACGCGAAGAAGCCTACGCGAACACGAAGAAGGAAGAGGAATGGAAGAAGCTGGCACGCTTTTGGCCTTCGCGAACTCGGCAATGGGTCCGCGAATGCGAAGGGTTGGCAATACTGGTCATCACAAACATGACTGGGATTTAAAGAGCGCGAAGAAGAAGGTCTGAACAGGGACAGTGTGACCTTCACAATCGCGAGGGTTCTTCCACGTTCCCGATGAAGGAGGCCTAGGCAGAAGATTTATTTTGAGACTTGGGCTCATTTTATCACATCTCTCTTGGATTGGATTATTTGAGGGCTTCTTGAAGAGCCATTTTTGTCAAGCATCACTAGGTAAGTGATTCCCACTTAATGTAAGCAAAATGCATAGATTATATGTAGATTTTAACAAAGACATTTATAGAATTATGGGGTTTTGGTTGGAAAACCTAGAATTGGTAAAAATGAAATCTGACCACGAATTTGGGCAAGAAATTTGAAATAAATATGCTTGAGTTCATGATTCTGTGGGTAATATATATCTTTGAAATTTCTAGAATAGTGCACATAGGCCCGGGGTTAACTTTTGTTGACTTTTCAAGTGGGGTTGAGAATTGATTCTAATAGTTAAATTATGAGTTCTTAAGTATATTTTGATCGGTTTGAACGTTCCTTTGGCTAGTGTCAGTTGCTCGGCATCGATTTGAGGTGTTAGTGAAGTGTTTGAGCCGAGTATTGGATTTGACAGCAAGGTAAGTCTCTTGCCTAATCTTGCAAGAGAGAAATTAACCCCGTAGGTAATTTATTAGTTATGTGCTACATGTTGTGGGAGCTACGCACGTACGAGCTGACAAGTGTCCATGCGTGAGCTAGATTCTTGATTATGTCCGGGTAAACTTAGACTTACATCATGCCTTCACTTTACTACTTGAATTAATCTTTCCTGTTTAATTACTTGAAATTCATAACTGAGTTTGAGACTAGAATTTACGTAGATGACCAAGCCTTGTTACCTTAAGTGTTGGCGGAATACTTGATTAGCAATATGACTATCTTTCTCTTGCCGTCATATCCTCGTGTTGTGCTCAAATGATTAGTAGTTTTCGTGATTCCTTGTCTTGCATGTATTTCCGCGAGTTTGGCTAGTGACCGTTGAAAGTTCCACTATTCTTATGGGATCGGGTCGTTCGCCTCGGTAGTATTATGTGTCACGGCCCGAATCCCACCATAGGAGTCATGATGGAACCTTGTCCCTAAACTAGGTAAGCTGATCATTATTGGATTCCAACCAGACTTCACACACAAGTTCCAAACCACTTAATTAACCTATTCGAAGTCTCTGAAGACATCTTGGACCCCTATAACATCAAAGTTAACTCCCGGTCAAACCTATGAGCTCTTGAAACCTTCAAATTGTAAACTTTCGACATATAGAGCCAAAGCCTTGTTGGAAACTTCAAATCCAAATTCGAACATATGCCTAAGTCCAAAATCACTATAAACCTGTTGCACCATCAAATTACCATTCCGAGGTCATCTACTAAAAAGTCAAACATTGGTAAACTTTTATAACTTAAGCTTCCAAAATAGACTAAGTGTATCGATTCACTCTCAACCTTTCCGAAGCCAAATCAACCATCCTCACCAATCACAAAACAACAAACCACATACAAGAAGCATCAGATAGGGGACATAGGGCTCAAATACACAAAATGACCTGCCGGATCATTATATTCTCCCCCTTTCAAAAAAGTTCGTCCTCTAACGGGTTTAGAGTCATACCTAGAATGTCAAAAAGACAAGGATATCTACTCCGCATATCATGCTCGGTCTCCCAATTCACTTCCTCGATTGGTTAACCTCTCTGCTGAACCTTTATTGATGCAATATCTTTAGACCTCAACTTCCAAACCTGCCTATCCAAAATGGCCACTAGTTCTTCTCAATAAGCCAAGTTCTCATCCAACTATACTAAACTGAAATCTAACACATGTGACTGGTCTTCATGAAACTTCCAAAGCATAGATACATGAAACACCGGATGAACTCCCGACAAGCTGGGTGGCAAAGTAAGTCTGTACGCCATTTCACCCACTCTCTCTAACACCTCAAATGGACCAATATAATAAGGGCTCAACTCTTCCTTCTTTCTAAATCTCAGCACACCTTTCAGAGGATAAACTCTAAAAAGAACCATGTCACCCTCCATGAAAGCCACATCACGAACCTTTCTATTAGTATAACTCTTCTACCAAGATTGTGCTGTACAAAATCACTCTTGAATCAACTTCAGCTTCTCCAAAGCATCAATAACCAAATCAGTACCCAATAACCTAGCCTCACTTGGCTCAAAATACCCAAATGGACAATGACACTGCCTCCCATATAATGCCGAATAAGGAGCCATCTGGATACTAGATTGGTAGCTATTGTTGTATGCAAGTTCTGCTAATGGTAAAAACTTATCCCATTGGCCTCCGAAATTAATAACATATGCCCTCAACATATCCTCCAAGATCTGAATGGTCCACTCGGACTACCCGTCTGTCTGAGGGTGACATGTAGCACTCAAATCTATCTGCATGCCCAACTCATGCTGAACAACTCTCTAATAGTGTGATGTAAACTGATGCCTCGATCTAAGTTGATAGACATAGGCAGACTATCCAAATGGACAATCTCTCTGCTATAGATCTTAGCCAACTGCTCCTAACTGTAAGAAGTCATGACCGGAATTAAATGTACAGACTTGGTCAGTCTGTCCAATTGACCAAAACAACGTCAAATCTCCTCAAAGTCTGTGACAACCCTACTTCAAAATCCGTGGTGATACGCTCCCACTTCAGCTCCAGTACATCTAACTTTTGTAGCAAACCACCCGTCCAGTGATGCTCATGCTTGATCTGCTGACAATTCAGATACCGCGACACATGTCCAACAATGTCCTTCTTCATCCTCCTTTGCCAAAATGTTTCTTCAAGTCACAATACATCTTCGTAGCACCAGGATGAATAGAATATCGTGAACTGTAAGCCTCTTCAAGAATCAAATCTTTCAAAATATCCACATTAGAAACACAGATCTGACCTTGAAGCCTCAATACCCTATCATCACCAATAGCCACCTCCTTAGCACCAACTCGCAACAGCGTGTCTTTATGGACAAGCGAATGGGGATCATCATACTGACGAGCTTTGATCTGCTCAAACAAGGACGAGTGCACAACAATACCAGTGAGAACTCTGTAAGGCTCATCCAATCTTAAGAATCTATTGGTCAAAGCCTGAACATCCATAGCTAAAGGCTTCTCTACAGCTGGAATCAATGTCAAACTCCCCATACTCTCCACCTTTCAACTCAAAGCATCTGCTACCATGTTAGCTTTCTCCGGATGATACAAGATAGTGAAATTATAATCCTTTAATAACGCCAACTATCTCCATTGCCTCAAATTTAAATCCTTTTGCTTGAACAAATGTTGAAGACTCTGATGATCCATGTAAACCTCACAAAACATGTCATACAAGTAATGCCTCCAAATCTTGAGCGCATGCACAATAGTTGTTAACTCTAAATATGCCATGTAGTTCTTCTCATTGGGTTTCAATTGGCGTGATGCGTAAGCAGTCACCCTATTGTCCTACATCAAAACACAACCAAGCCCAAGATGCGAAGTATCATAATAAACAGTATACATCCTCGATCCTGAAGGTGATACCAAAACTGGAGCCGTAGTCAAAGCAGTCTTGAGCTTCTGAAATCTCTCCTCACACTCATTAGACCATTTAAATAAAGCACCCTTCTGGGTCAACTTGGTCAATGGAGCTGCAATAGATGAAAACACATCCACAAAGAAACGCTAATAACCAGCCAAACCTAAGAACCTCTTTCTTTCAGTAGCGGTGGAAGGTCTCGGCCAACTCTAAACTGCCTCAATATTCTTCAGATCCACCTTGATCCTATCACTAGACACCACGTGGCTCAAGAATGCCATCGACTCCTTACCAAAACTCTCACTTGGAGAACTTATCATATAACCGTTTATCTCTCAGAATCTTGGGCACAATCATCAAAATATTGCTCGTGCTCCTCACCGCTACGGGAATATACCAAGGTATCATCAATGAACACAATGACAAAAGAATCCAAACAAGACTGGAACACAGTGTTCATCTAATACATGAAATTTGCTGGGGCATTACTGAAACAAAAAGACATCACCAAAACTCATAATGCCTATAACGAGTCTTGAAAGTCGTCTTAGTTATGTTTGAAACCCTAATCTTCAACTAGTGATTACTCGACCTCAAGTCAATCTTTGAGAACACCTTGGCACCCTGAAGCTGATCAAATAAATTATCAATTCCAGGCAATGGATACTTGTTCTTGACGTTCACATTGTTCAACTTCCTATAGTCAATACACATCCTCATAGAACCATCATTCTTCTTCAAAAGCAATATTGGTGCACCCCAAGGTGATACACTAGGCTTGATGAACCCCTTATCCAATAACTCTTGCAATTTCTCCTTTAGTTCCATCAACTCAGCTGGAGCCAGGCAATTTGGTGGAATAAATATGGTCTAACTGCCCGACACCAAATCAATACCAAAATCAATAACCCTATCGGGTCGTATGTTTGGTAGGTCAGTAGGAAATACATTCAAAAACTCCCTCACTACTAGAACAGACTCAACAGTAGGAGTATCAACACTAACATCTCTAAAAAAGCTCGATACGCTAAACATATCTTGTCAACAATTCGCTGTACCTTCAGAAATGAAATCACTCTACTAGGAGTATGACCAAGAGAACCCCTCCATTACAACCTTGGCAACCCAATATAGCCAACATCACGGTCCTAGCGTAACAATCAAGAATAGCATGGTACGAAAATAATCAATCCATACCCAAAATCACATCAAAGTCCACTATACTGAGCAACAGAAAATCAACATTAGTCTCGGAATCCCTAGTGGTGACCACACAAGAATGATATACACAATCTAGCACAATACAGTCACCAACAGGTGTAGATACATGAATAGGGATAACAAGTGAACTATGATCACGCCCAAACCTGGGGCGTGTGGTTGGCACCCAGTGCCGTACTAGCCCGAGCGAACCACTCTATAACTCATGATCGTTCGACGAAAACTAGAACATACACATGTTGAGTTGACTGAACTCATTCTTTTTATAACTCTCATAGGCTAACATGCCCACAACTCATAATATATAATAGTTAGTGGGCAAACGTTGTATCAGTGAACCATTTTACTTAAAACATGAATACACACAGGTCGTCAAGGCCTCCGACATACTGTACATAATGAACCTGTGTCTACAAAACCTCTAAGAGTATTTGACACCAAATGGGACAGGCCCCCCTCCTACCCATAAGTCTGTAACAACTCTAATATGATGACTTATCGACATGGCTACACTCCGAATGAAGTGGAGTCTAACCGATCCTTCGCTGAATGTTAACCTTGTCCATTATAAAGGGCTTGTCAAACTGATTACCTACACCTGTAGCCATGAATGTAGCGTCCACAACCAATAGGACGTCAGTACGAATTATGTACCGAGTATGTACGGTAGACTGAAACATAACAATAAGTCAAAATTAATGAGAGAGATATAAGAATCAACTTGAACCTCCGAAGTGCCATCATATATGTATACTAATTATACTCATATATTTAATGCCTCTCTTTGGAACTATTACCAATGCCATAACATGACTGCGCTACTGATCAGTGGTATCTGCCCGACCGGCCATAGCACGGTTGTAAACGCATGACTGGCCGACTGGCTGTAGCTCGATGTTAAATGCACGACTTCCTGATCGGCCGTAGCGCGGTGATAAATGCATAACTGCCCCACCGGCCATATCACGGTAGTAAATGCATGACTACACGATCGACCGTAGCACGACAGTAAATGCATGACTGCCCGACCGGTCGTAGCACGGTGGTAAATGCAGATGCATGACTTCCCAACTAGCTGTAGCTCGATGGTAAATGAAGACGCATGACTGCCCAATTGGCCGTAGCTCGGAGGTAAATGAAGATGCATGACTGCCCAACTGGCCGTAGCTCGGTGGTAATTGAAGATGCATATAACACTATATTATGAACATTAGAATCTTTATTTAATGCCTTAGTAGGGACTTAGAAACATACTTAGACATGCTTTTAATATCATTTTACAGGAATGAACGACGTAGGCATTCTTAACAAGAGTAGAACCATTTATGAAATAACATTACGTTTATATTTCGTTACTTGTATCATGCCAAAAGAAGGAAGGATTAGCGTTAACATATCTCTAACATCAACTTCCTACTTGTATTTGTGAACAATCTCCTCTACACCTCAATCTCGAACTACTTCCAGCTTTACGACAGCACCACGAATTCGAAACAACTAAATGAATGTATACTTGTCGTGACTAACCTCTCTGTTCGTTTTTGTTTGTCAAAGTTCCATAGAGAGCAGCCCCATTTTATTCAATTTCATATCAGGAAAATATGGACATAAGTGAAGAATTTTTCTATTTATGGCCATGAACCCACACAATTAAAGCCATGACATTATCACTAAGAAATTGGCTATAAAAATGCCACCAAATATAATAATTTGTATTAGTCACTTGATGCTCCTTGCTATGTAGCCACGTGGTGACATCCTTGTTACCTCGTAATTGTCCAAAAATTCTCATCCTAAAGCACTACTATTAAAATATTAAAATACTAATAAATCATGGTACCATGTAAAATTAATACATACACTAATATTTTATTAAAACATCCATGTAAAATTACATATATTTTATCAACTTCTAAGTTTCCTAATCTTATGTATAGAATACAAATTTTCGTACGCTTAATTCTCAAAACGGTAAAAAGATAACCTTCTTTCCTTGTGTGAAAATAATTTCTATCTTTACCATAATAGAATCTCATTTATAAACCTTCTCACAATATGTGTAAAATTTAAAGCATATCCGGAAGTAGTAATATTAATAAGTATATAAATTATATTTTTCAAACTTTTTACAATAATGTTCCAAACAAAAGAAATACCGTATCAAAATGTATCTAACAGTGTCAAGGTTGTTAAACTTACGGGATCTTACAGTAATACTGTGACGAATCCTCTATAACCTCATGAATGACCTTAATCCCTTCAAGATCATATAGATTACTACGACGCATCCTAACACTAAAGTATGGGATGTTACACTACTAGCATTAGAGACTCCCTTTTCGTTCTACACGTGTAATCCTCTAGGTGCACATATAATGACTAGTCTCCAAAATTTACATCTCATATATAAGTGTTACTTTCTGAACATTCATATATATGGTCTATGTGGAATAATAGTCATCCAACAATTCCAAACAACCTACGTACATATACTTCACTTTCCCAATTAATTAATTACACACAAATTAATTTATGGATCTCATTTCACTTATATACTAATCACTTTTAACATACTACATATATCTTATTATCACGATCACGTGGTATAGCACTAGTTCATAAATACGGGGTATTATAGCTTGGACCCTATATGATCTCAAAATATCAAATTTCGATGAAACTCATTTTCTTTGATTTGTTTACCCTCTGACCTTCACGACACTTACTCATCACTTGTTATAAATAACATAAATACTTATACCCTCAAAAATAATCTTTTTCTTGAACCTATGTCAATTAACTTACGAAAAATCTAATGTACAAAAGTACCGGATGTAACATCCTTCCCCCCTTTAAAAACATTCATCCTCAAATGTTAACTCTTAGAGATTTATGATAATTTTTCTAGAGTCTCCTCTGTAAACTGAACTAAAATCCAACCTTTATCTGATGTCTGGATTATTCACAACCATTTGCACTTGAGTATCTCATATCTTCTTCACCTTTAACTTACTTACTTTTCAATCTCGCATCATATCCTCTGTCACTTTCATAATCTCCCTTTCACATAGGTGGAAATTACGCCTTAAAGCTTAACTGTGATACCTGCACCTCTGGTGCATACAAAATCCGACGTAAGCTTCATACTGACTTCCAACGACTCAGCTATATGGCACGATCTAGAAACAAAAGAAGGGTAATATTTTCTAAATTCCCTATAGCCTCTAATTTATAAGCGTGGTGCGCAACACACCCATAAGTGAGACTGTACTAGGCACAGCTTTGTAGGCTCCCTAGGACACAACATGCTCTGATACCACTTTGTCACACCCCAAACCTAGGGGGCGTGGCTGGCACCCAGTGCCATACTAACCCGAGTGAACCACTCTATAACTCATGATCGTTCGGCGAAAGCTGGAACATACATAGGCTGGGTTGGATGAACTTATTCTTTTTGTAACTCTCATAGGCCAACATGCCCACAACTCATAATGTATAACTGTAAGTGGGAAAATGCTGTATCAGCGAACCATTTTAAGACCATTATACTTAAAACATAAATATACACAGGCCGTCAAGGCCTCTAACATACGGTACATAATGAACCTGTGTTTACAAAGCCTCTAAGAGTATTCGACATCAATGGGACAGCGCCCCGACCTACCCATAAGTTTGTAGCAACTCTAACACGATGACTTATCGACTCAGCTGCACTCCGAACGAAGTGGAGTCTAACCGATCCTTCACTGAATGTTAACCTTGTCCATTATAAGAGCAGGTCAAACTGATTACCTACACCTGCAGGCATGAATGCAGCATCCACAACAAATAGGACGTCAGTACGAATAATATACCGAGTATGTAAGGGAGAACTGAAACATAACAATAAATCAAAATCAATTAGAGAGATATCATAATCAACTTGAACCTCCAAAGTGCCATCGCATATGCATACTAATTATATTTATATATTTATTGCCTCTCTTTGGAACTATTATCAATATCGTAACATGACTTTCCAACTAATTAGTGGTACCTGCCCGACCTGCCGTAGCATGGTAGTAAATGCATGACTACTCGACCGGCCGTAGCTTGATGGTAAATGCATGACTGCCCGACCGGCCAGCATGGTTATAATTGCATGAATGTCCGACCGACCGTAGCACGGTGGTAAATGCATGACTGCGCAACTGGCCATAGCACGATGGTAAATGAAGATGCATGACTGCCTGACCAGCCATAGCTCGGTGATAAATGAAGATGCATGACTGCCCAATCGGCCGTAGCTCGGTGATAAATGAAAATGCATGACTGCCCAACTGGTCGTAGCTCGGTGGTAAATGTAAATGCATATAACACTACATTATGAATATTAACATCTTTATTGCATTCCTTAATAGGGACTTAGGAACATACTTAGAAATGCTTTAAATATCATTTTACAAGAATGAATAACGTCAACATCCTTAACTACTAAGAGTAGAATCATATATGGAATAACATTACGTTTACATTTTGTTACTTGGATCATGCCATAATAAGAAAAGATTAGCCTTAACATACCTTTAATATCAACTTCCTACTTGTATTTGTTAACAATATCCTCTCTGCCTCAATCTCGAACTATTTCCGTCCGGCTTAACGATGGCCCCACGAGTTCGAAACAACTAAACGAATGTATACTTGTCGTGACTAACCCCTCAGTTCGTTTTTGTTTGTCAAAGTTCCATAGCGAGCAGCCCCATTTTATTCAATTTCATATCATTAAAAATATGGGCTTAAGTGAAGAATTTCTCTATATATGGCCACCCAGACAATTAAAGCCATGACTTTATCACTAAGTAATTTGCTATAAAGATGCCACCAACATAATAATTTATACTAGTCACTTGATGCTCCTTGCTATGCAGCCACGTGGTGACATCCTTGTCACTTTATAATTATCCATAAATCCTCATCCTAAAGTACAACTGTTAAAATATTAAAATATTAATAAATTATGGTACCATATAAAATTAATACATACACTGATATTTCATTGAAACATCCATGTAAAAATACTTATATTTTATCAACTTCTAATTTTCCTAATCTTATGTATAGAGTACAAATTTTCGTATGCTTAATTCTCACAATGGTAAAAAGATAACCTTCTTTCCTTGTGAGAAAATAATTCATATCTTTACAATAAAGAAAATCTCATTTATAAACTTTCTCATAATATGTGTATACTTTAAAGCATATCCGGTAGTAGTAATATTAATAACTATATAAAATCATATTTTTCAAACTTTTTACAAAAATATTCTAGTCCAAAGAAAAACCATATCAAAATGTATCTAACGATGTCAAGGTTGTTAAACTTACGGGGTCTTATAAATAATATTGTCACAAATCCTCTATAATCTCATGAATGACCTTAATCCCTTCAAGATCATATGGATTATTATGACTTACCCTAACACTAAAGTACGTGATGTTACACTACTAGCATTAGTGACCCCCTTTTCATTCTACACATGTAATCCTCTAGGTGCACATATAATGACTCATCACCAAAAGCTACACCTCATGTATATATGTGTCACTTTTTGTACATTCATATATATATATGGTCCATGTGGAACAATAATCATCCAACAATTCCGAATAATTTACGTACACCCACTACACTTTCCCACTCAATTAATTACACACATAATTAATTTATGGATCTCATTCACTTAAATACTAATCACTTTTAACATACTTCATATACCTTGCTATCACGGTCATGTGGTATAGCACTAGTCCATAAATATAGGATATTATAGGTTGGGCCGTATTTTATCCCAAAATATCAAATTTCAACGAAACTCATTTTCTTTGATTTGTTTACTCTCTAACCTTCACAACACTTACTCATCACTTGTTATAAATAGCATAAATACTTATAACCTCAAAAATAATCTTGTCCTTTAACTTATGTCAATTAACTTACGAAAAATCCAATGTTCAAAAGTAACAGATGTAACAACTACGAGGCAAATCTAGATGTAATGCAACGTACGATGACACATAGGATTATGTAGAACAAGGATCGAATAGAACTGATGCATCTTTGTGATAGATTGAAACAATACATGTAATAACTGCATCGAAAGCCTTTGCCTCGTATCTACTCGAAAATGCATAACAGCGGGCCTGACTTCCGCTGGACTAACCTCCACCTCTAGAATGCCCCCTGACTGCTTCATCTCCCCCTCTAGCTGGTTGGGCCGGTGGTGTAACAACTGGCACTAGAGTAACGACCTAAGAACCTTAATTTGTTGTGCCTCTACCATGCCTGGGGTAATCCTTCATGTAACCCACCTCTCCACTCTCGAAACAACTTCTAGCTGAGAATGGCTGTTGAATCTGAGGCTGCCTTTGGTATCCTAAATATCTACTGGAAGAACATTGGACTGAAGGAGTATGGTAGGAATTTTGTGTTGGTAATGCACTTAATGAGACTGAACCGGAGTGCCACGACCAGGTTGATAAGCTAAAGGAACTAGCCTGTTAGAATGGCCTCTCCCAAAATAATCTCTACCTCCAAACAAGGTACCATTGAAACTGCCAGAGTGTCGAAGCCTCTTGCCCCTCATCACTATGGTCTCCCTTTTATGACCCTGAATGTGCTCAATCATGTGCGCTATACCCCACAACCTGAAGGAATATAGTCCCAGTCTCAACCTCCTTAGCCATAGCAATCTTGCTACCAAATTTGAACCCCTTCATCAACTTTCTCACCTTTTCAAACTCGGTGGGGATCAGTAAAGATACATGATGAGATAGCTCAGTGAATCTCATCTCATGCTCGGTCACAAACATGAAACCTTAATGGAGGTGCTCAAACTGACCACACATCTCATCCCTCTTCATGAGGGGAATGAATTTCTCGAAGAACATATGTAAAAACTGAACCCAAGTGAGTAGAGGTGACCCTGCTGGCCTGCTATGCTTAGATGATTTCCACCACCTCTTGGTTGTCCCCTTAAATTGGAAAGTAATAAAATTGACCCATTCCGAGTCAACCAAACCAAGATTCAGCAGAATCTCTTGACAACTATCTCAGAAATCTTGTGCATCTACTGAAAGATCACCATCAAACTATGGAGGACTCAGCTTCCTAAATTGATCAAACCCTTATATGCTCCTCCTCAAACATTGCAGCCTCTAGTACTAGCGTAACAACCACCACGGGACGATGTCCCCCAATTAGTACTACTCCTGATGTCTAATACTTGGGAGGAACCTGGTCAAGAGTATGAGTAGCAGGAGTGTGTGTTCCTCCCGGCCTCAGAAGTAGTCGGTGCCACAAGAAGTACCCCAGCCTGTGCCAAACCCTTTACAAGTCCAATCAAATTAACAAGAGCATCCTGAAGTACTAGTGTAGCAATAAACCCCTCTAGGATCTGACCTGGTCCAATCAGCTCAACATAATCAGGAACCTGCTCCTCAATGGGAGCTACTGGTGGCTCCACAGTTGCTTCTTGAGTAGGGCCCCTAACTACGGCGCGTGGTCCATCCCTGCCATTCATTTTGCTCCGACTTCTCGCAGCCCTTGCTTGTGGTACCAGTGCCTGCTCAGCTATACCAGAAGAACGTGTCCTCACCCCATCTGTGAGAGAATAGAAAAGCAAGGATTCAAACTTAGGGACAAGCAGATCCGCACGATATGGAATGAAAGAAAAAAAGTTTCCCTAACAGCCTTGTAGTGTCACGAAGATAAGTACAGACGTCTCCATACCGATTCGCAAAACTCTACTAGACTTGCTCGTGACTCGTGATACCTAAGTAACCTAGTGCTCTGATACCAACTTGTCATGATCTAAAATCCCACCTTAGGCCGTAATGACACGCAACTATACTTGCTAAGCTAGCCAACCCACAATCATCAAACATTGTCTAGATTTTTTTAATTAATAGAGTGATATAATAATTGAAGACATGAATAATCGCCAAATAATATAATATTTGATATAATCACGACTAAAAAAGTACAACCCTCAAGGACTAGGTAGCACAAGTACACGAGCAACTAGTGAATAAGTAAAAATATGTAATACATGATCAACCCTATATAAATAACAAAGATTGAGAGCAAATACTAAAAGATAAGGGATCGAACACTGCAAAATGAATTCATGGAATATAGCTCACTTAAGACTCTGAGCAACTGCCTAGGCTCAAGTAGAGGATCCGATGGTACTTTTGCACCTAGTTTTGGTGTAGCAGCTATTAGTATGAGTATACCACAATTGGTACTTAGTAAGTATGAACTCAGAACTAAAACAGTAAATAATCTCATGAACAATAGGTATTAAAAGCATAAAACAATCGAAAGGTGTAAAGCATGATTTTCCAATTCAAGACATATTTATAAGGCTGCTTTTATATGGTATTTAAAGATGGCATCTTCAATCACTGGAGTCAAGTCTCCCAACTAGCATATATATATGACATGCAACAGTTAGCATTTAAATGAATGTATCTAAATGAGTCAAAGATATGCCCGCTCAAACTCAATTACTTACAATAATCGGTACATGATCCATGTACCCCGATACATAATCCATATGTCACTGAACCCGATACACAATCCATGTATCATGGGTAATCAGCTGACTCTGGAGGGACGAATCCTTATCCAAGCGCAAAAAGGTGCTTGATAGTTCACTTATAATCAAATATCCATTCATCATGTCCTATGTGCCATAGTTGTATCTCAAACGCACGACCTTACCTTTCATGCCACAATCTCAGTCGTAATCAAGTATCCAAATATGATAAGAATGTATATGCCAAAGAATTAATAGATGAAAGATTCTTAAGCACTTAATAATAATCATGCATACGTGCTAGTGGAATTTATATATGACTACGGATGACTAAAGCAATTCAAGATATCAAGAATAAGCTCTCATGCCTTCAAAATAATCATAAACCTAGGTACGATTTCTAACTTAAATAATAGAGCAACATAGTCATATAAGCCAAACAAATCATAATCAAGATGAGCACATGATTAAAACAAGGCATAAAGTATCTCCCAAACATAATATAAACTCGGTATATGTATATGCACTCGACAACCGCATATACACCACTCCCCTATACCATAAACACATATAAATCAAGTTAATCCTACGTTGTTTCCCTCGTAAAAAGAATAACCAAGAGACTTACCTCCACCCGGTAGTCACAAATCAATCAAAATTGCCAAATCGTCAAAATCCAACACCAAACGGCTCGAATATAGTCAAATACAATCCAATAACATTAAACAAAGTCATTGAAATCAATTCTAAATAATAAAGCTGAAATCTTTAATCAAATCTCCAAAAGTTAATAAAATTCAACCCGGGCACACACGGTCAAAACATGAGTTAAAAGGTATGTCCCGACTACCTATAACCCCACGAGCCGAAATATGTGATTAGATTCTAAAACCAAGTCCAAATCAGAGCTCAAAATCTCAATTTTACTTTTTTTAGGTTGTAGGTAAAAACCCCAAATTTTTCTTTCAAATTCTATAATCTATATGTAATAATCCATGGGAAACAAGATACATTATAAAAATCAAGTAGAAATCATTTACCCTCTTGCCTTGTTTGAAAATCTCCTTCAAAAATTGCCTCTCGCCAAATCTAGGGTTTAAAACATGAGACAATGAGCAAAAATCTCAAAATTTCAACTCTTAACCTTGGTGCAGATGTCGCATTTGCAACCTGGGGCTCGCAAATGCGAAGATCCTATAGCTGCCCAGTCGCAAATGCGACACAATACCTTTGCAAATGCGAAGGTCCCTTCAGAACCACTCTGCCACAAATATGACACAAACCCTCGCAAATGCGGGGTCTTCCCAGAGCGACTAGGTCGCAAATGCGACCACCAACTTGCAAATGTGGTAGCCGCAATTGAGACCCTTCCAATGCAATTGTGATGCACCAGAACCAGATCCTGGTTCTGCTCAAAGTCACAAAAATGCTCAGAAATCATTCTGAAACACACCCGAGCCTCTCGAGACCCCATCTAGCCATATCTAATCTAAACTCATCCAAAGACTCAAAACACCACTATTAACATTAAAACCAAGAATCGACAATCAAAATTCATCTCTTAACTTTTAAATTTTCCAACTTCGCCGAATATATCTGAGTCATGCCTAAATATTTTGGATTCCAATCAAACTTTATGCACAAATTTTAAACCCCTAAATGAACCTGCCCAAAGTCTTGGAAAACCGCCCGGACCATGATAACATCAACTTAAAGTCAACTCCCGGTCAAATCTATGAACTCTCCAAATCTTCAAATTGTCAACTTTTGGCAAAAAGAACCAAAACCTTCTAGGCACCTCCAAATCCAAATCCGAACATATATCTAAAGTCCAAAATCCCCAAATGAACTTGTTTGAGCTACCAAATCACCATTTTGAGGTCATCTACTCAAAATTCAAACCTTGGTCAACTCTTACAACTTAAGCTTCCAAAATGAAACTAAGTATCTCAATTTACTCTCAACCTTCCTGAAGCCAAACTAACTACCCTCACTAGTCACAAAATAACAAACCACATATTGAGAGTGTCAAATAAGGAAAATATAGCTCAATACACCAAATGATCAGTCCGGTCGTTACATCTCTTAATTACTTAGAAAACCTACTAAATTAAACCAAATAAATAATACAAAAATAATTACTAACATATTTTTCTTTCGTTTAAAGAAAAATAACAAACCACATATTGAGAGTGTCAAATAAGTACAAAGTGTTGGAAGAAGGAAATTTCAAAATAAAGATCCTATAGAGAAGGAAAATTTGAGAAGGCAAATTCGAATAAAGATCTTGCGAAGAAGGAAAAGTTCACACGTATGGAAAGATAGCCCAAGGATATCTACTCATTATGCAATAACTATACCCATGATCCATCAAAGCTTAAATTGATCTCTACCAATCAAGAAGTCAACAGATCAAGAAGCCAAGGTATTAAGCCAATAAGATTCATCACTTGAAAGGAAAGATTTCTCGCAAACGGTCAAAAGCAAAGGAGTTTGAACACCTCCACAAAATCTGGAAATAGAGGAAATCAAGGCAAACAAGGAGCAATGGTAAAAGATATCCGAAGCACAAGAAAACTATATAAGCAGCAGCTCCGACCGGAAGAAAAGTACGCAGCCTTCTATACAATTATTTATTTAATTACAAGTTCTTTATTCTACTTTTAACAAGCATTGTAATTCACTTTTAGTTAATTTACTATGTACATAAAAGAGAGAAGAGACAGAAAAAATATTGGAGAGACAGTATGTCCTGAAAGGTTGTCATTGTTCTTTTCTTTGGTGAGTGAGTGAAAATCAAAAAGTCGTTGTTGGTGAGTGAGTGAAAACCAACATTTTACATTATTGGTGAGTGTGTTAAAACCAACCTTTGTTACTGTTGTTGGTGTGCGAGTGAAATCCAACTTTGTAAATGTTGATGGTGGACTCTGAAAACCATAAAGGCTATACAATCTAAATTACAAAAAGCTCAAGGGATAACCTCTTTGCAACCCAAGGGAACTGATTATGATACCATTGGTCCCGAACCAATATAAAAGTTCATGGTGTCACTAACGCTTTCATATTTTATTATGCACCATTAATATTTGTTGTGATTAGTACTTGTTTAAATCCAAGAATAGCGGAAAATCTAGAATCGACAAAGACCGAATAATAGTCTACTAAAACTTTAAAAAGGCTACAATGCACCCTCTGTACTTTCAGTCTATTAGTATACATAGGTCGATTGGTTCGGATTTTTAATTATCAAATCAAACTAATGGTATCGGGAGTTTCTAAATCTATAAACCAAACCAATAAAGTCGGGTTTTTTAATATCGATTTTTCTTAGGTTTTTTGAAATTTTTTTGGGTTTTCAAATTTTTTCTGGTAAAGTCTTCATAGCACAAAATATGTAACTTGTGCTCCAAATATTTCTTTAGTCTTAGTAAGATATAACTCTATAATGCATTTTTCAAGAAAATAACACAATAATATGAGATAAGTCATAAAATTATACTAAAATATTCAATAACAAAGATATTAAAATTGCATAAAGCAAATATTACTAATTAATAAGTCATAATGAAAATTAATATAATCTAAAAATACTATATAGGTCATGCTAAAATAAGTGTAGCTAATAAGTACTATTAATTACATCACTAAGCACTAAAGAAAAAGACAAACTAAGTTATGCATTTTCATTATAAACCAATGTAAAACTAAACAATAGATATCCAACACTAATATCGTGATTCCTAGTGTTGAATAGAATTTATTTTGTTAGCATTAGTATTGATTTGAACTTTGTTTGAGTTACTACATTTATGAGTTTACCATTCAAGAAAGTTAAGTCCAAACTTGAAATAATACATTAAAAGATAAAACTGTAAAAAAATTAAGAAATATTTATAAATTGCATTACAATAACTATTTATATGTATAAAATATTTTTAAAATTTTTATAAATATAATATCGGGTTGGTTTGGTTTCGATTTGACTTGATACCACAGTATAGAGAAGAAAGCAAGGAACTTCGTGAAAGCAAGCCTAATCGTAGGAACGACACCACAGTACTCGAAACAAAGGAAGAGACTCGAGGAAAGCAAGCTTAATCATAGGTACGAAAATTTCCCTACAAAAAAAAGGGCTGGCTTCAACAGCCCATAAGGGACGGCTTGCCAAGCTACATAAATAGTTAATTTGTTTATTGTCGCAAAAGTTTTCCTACAAAAGGGGCTGGCTTCAACAACCCATTCTGGGACGGCTTGCCAAGCTACACACTCAGAAAACTTTTGTACTATAACCAACGTTAGCTGTTCATAACTCGGGAAACTTTCGCACTACAATAAGCTAACTTTCAAAGAGTACACTTACTCTATTTTCATACATGGACCGACCTTTCCATCCATTCGAAAGGAAGAACAAGAGAAAAATTTAGAAAGAACTCATATGTAATATATCACAAGAGATTTATAAAAAGTGGACAAAAATTACAAGAAAATTCTAGGATGACTCTAAGGTTTTTTACAAGAGGATTTTTTGAATTTGTACAAGGTAATTTTCTGATGATCCTACAACTACTACAAGCCCTCCTTTATATAGGACTAGGAGGTTATTACAAGACAAACATTCTAGATAAAGCAAACCTATCCTATATGGCAAACTTATCTACAATCGGGTCCCTCCTGGCATGTGAAGGACTTTAGGCAAAACCACTAAAAATACTTGAAAGCATGTGAACGGGGTGAAATATACACGGTGTAGCATGTGAAAGCATGTGACGGCATGTGGCTGTATTGTGTTGCATGTGAAGAAGCATGTGGAGGCATGTGAAAGCATGTGAAAACAAGGTGAAATGGGGCCCGCATAGTACGGAAAGATGTGGAAATTCGTCTTGGCATGGGTAGGATATGTTTTGAGAGTTTTTGGATGGTTATGGTAGGAAAACAAGGAGAAGTAGGGCCCGGCTAGTATGGAAAGATGTGGGAATTTGTCTTGGCATGGGTAGGATATTTTTGAGGATTTTTTGATAGGTAATGGAGGATTAAGGTGGGATTAGCAAGGATTAAGGCAATTATCCTTTATCGATCACTGAATTGCCTTCCAGGCATCTTTTCGAAGACCTTGTGAAGTAGCTTCTGGAACTTGACGGTTTGTCACTGCTATGTTCCTTTCCCTTTGGATTGAGAGATGTAATCCACAACTTTAATCGGGAAATATCGTCAGTGATCCTTTCTCGGATGACTTCATATGGTGCTTGATATTCTTTTGCAGCTTCCCGGACTCTTTCCCAATGAGGATGGGTACTGGTATAATTCCAGCTTGCCCATTCTTTTGGCCATATCTCTTTTGGGATGCACCTATTTTGCTGGAAAATGATTCTTTGTGCCTCGCTATACTCTTCCTCCATGGATAAAATGGACACGGAAAATTTCCACCAGAATGATGCTTCTGCTTGCGCCTGGACTTTTCCATTAATAATCTTTACTGGCCTATGAAACATGAATAATTTTGCTGCATAGGAATCGCTGAAACATTTAATCCAATATCTTCTAGGTTTGAACCATAGTAAAAATATTCTAAGGGCTGGTGCAATGGCATCAAAATCCTTGAAGACGTTGCACTTGAATTCCATGAAAATATAATACTGATGGCATAGGTACCAGAAAAACCATAGTAGTTCTTGTGGAAAATCCTTGGCTTGAGCTATGAATATATGGCAGAATGGATATTCTGGATTGACACCAAAAGGTTTGAGAATGGATCCTCCATATTGCCGGAAAAGTTGGAGCTCATAATAAGTTCTTCTTTCCATAATAATTGACGGATCAAAGGGATCCATGAGGTTGAACAACTCCGGTGGATAATCTGTTGGCTTTAATGAACTAGTTCCCGGTGAATTTGAAAACATAAAGATGTGGCTGTTTTGGCTTCAGTTTTGTTGAGGAAAATCTTTTTGAGAATTCTTCAGGTCGCGATAGAAAATCTCGTACATAATTTATTACACCCAAGAACTGTTGGATTTGCTTTGTTGTGAGGTTGTTATCCGGAAATTTAAGTAATTCCTGACATATATGTGGTCCTGGACAGTATTCACCTCGGGCGAAATGCATTCTGAGAAAATCAATCTCCTTTTGAGCAAGTACCATCTTTTTTGCTGAGAGCATGATCCCGTATTTTGTTACCAATGCTTCAAATTGACGAAGCAAGTTGACATGTTCGTCCAATGTCTCACTAAATAACAGGATATAATCAATGTAAGCTAAGGAGGTATGGGGATGGGTTGGAAGATTTTTATCATGGCTTTTTGGAACAAGGAGGGTGCAGTTTTCAAACCGAAGGGCATGACTTTCCACTGGAAGTGATGATCGGGGATGCAAAATCCCGTTTTGGGTCGTTCTTCAGGGTGGATCCCCAATTGCCAAAATCCAGATTTTAAATCAAACTTGGAAAAATATTTGGCCTTGGCTAAGTGGGAGAAAAGAGTGAGTTTATTGGGTATGGGAAATTTATCATCTTGAAGGAAATTGTTTAATGGGTGGTAATTAATAACTAACCTGAGTTTTTCTCTTGTTTGCTCAGCTCTTTTGTTGACATAAAATGCTTCACATGCCCATTGTGAATTCGACGGCTTTATCATATCAAATTCCAAAAGTTCTTCGCATTCTTTCTTTGCAAGTTGAAGATGATCTGGATTCATTCCTGAGTGACTGGCTTTTGTTGGATTGATGTTTTCATTTTTCTTGAAAGGGAGCTTGATAAAAAACTCTTGGTTTTTCCATAACAGGCTTTTCGCTTTCTTCATGAAATCCTTGTGGGATTCAGCACATGAATGTTCAATGAGATTCTGCTCAATCTCTTTGATCTGTTCGTCATCGGTGATTTGGAATAGCCTTGGAATTTCAGAATAAGGTCTGAACTGCTTTTTAAAAGCTATCCCGGTAGCCTTGATCTGGAGTTGATCTTTAAGCTGCCTGTAAATGTCGAATCCAATAATAAGATCTTTTCCTGGCACATCAGATCCTAGCAGCTTGGTTCTGTACTTCAATGTTGGGAAGAACTCAATCGTGACCGGGTGCTTTGTAATGACTTAAGACTGCATTTGATGCAGTGTTGAAATCTTTAATATGCGGCACCCATTGATCTTCAGGGAGAACAGCAGGATTTATGAGTGAGGATGCAGCTCCGGTGTCGATGAAAGCAATAACTCGAGCTGGTTTAT
>MCJB01049647.1:0-24855 GCA_002018475.1 Nicotiana obtusifolia
AATGCGCCTCACGCACCAACAACTCTCGCCACGAGGACTCGGGTACACAAACTCTGCCCTTCTTAAAAAGGTACCCATCATGCCGCTGATACTTCTCAATCCGCTGCCCACTAGTAATGGCATCATACAGACTCTTAAATTTAGGTTCATGCTCATACATAGACTTAATACTCTCAAAACCCATCAACCTAGACGCTAACGTGATAGCCAAAGCAAACTTCCTAGATAGTGCGCCAGCTACTACATTCTCCTTTCCCTTCTTGTAATGTATCACGTAAGGGAAACTCTCAATGAACTCTACCCACTTGGCATGTCGTTTATTTAGCTTCTCTTGACCCCTAAGATGTTTAAGGGACTCGTGATCACTCCTAATTACGAATTCCTTAGGCCATAGGTAATGTTGCCAATAAGCTAAAGCTCTTACGAGGGCATACAACTCTTTGTCGTACGTAGCGTAATTCAAGGCAGCCCCCTTCAACTTCTCACTAAAATAGGCAATAGGCTTCCCATCTTGCATAAGAACACCTCTCAATTCCCACCCCCGAGGTGTCACACTCAATTTCAAACGCCTTACTAAAATCAAGTAATTGTAACAATGGGGCAGAACTAAGCCTACGTTTCAACTCTTGGAAGGCACCCTCTTGCGGCTCCCCCCACACAAAAGGCGTGTCTTTTCTCACCAACTTTGTGAGCGGTGCTGCTATGGTGCTAAAGTCTTTAACAAAGTGTCTGTAAAAACTAGCTAGTCCATGGAAACTTCTAACATGTGAAACAGTAGTAGGAGTAGGCCAGTCCCTAATAGCTTCTACCTTAGATGCATCTACTTCAACACCATTAACACTTACAACAAATCCTAGAAATACAACTTTCTCTACAGAAAAGGCACACTTCTTGTAATTAACATATAACTTTTCGGCTCTTAATACTTCAAACACTTGCCTTATGTGATCTACATGGTCATCTAAACTTCTACTATAAATCAGGATATCATCAAAGTAGACAACCACAAACTTATAAAGAAACGGTTTAAGCACATGATTCATTAATCGCATGAACGTACTAGGTGCGTTGGAGAGACCAAAAGGCATCACCAACCATTCATATAGACAAACTTGGTCTTGAATGCAGTTTTCCACTCATCACTCGGTTTCATACAGATTTGGTGGTAACCGGACCTAAGATCAATCTTAGAAAAACACACTTGAACCACATAACTCATCTAGCATATCATCTAACCTAGGGATAGGATGACGATACTTTACCGTTATCTTGTTGACGGCTTGGCAATCAACACACATCCTCTAGGTGTCGTCTTTCTTTGGAACCAATATCACCGGTACGGCACAAGAACTTAGACTCTCTCGAACTAGCCCCTTAGTCAATAGCTCATCCACTTGTCGTTGCAACTCCTTAGCATCCAGTGGATTATTTCGATATGCGGGTTTGTTCGGAATTTGTGACCCAGGAACAAAGTCAATTTGGTGTTCTATCCCCCTCAATGGATGTAGCCCACTCGGCATCTCCTCGGGAAACATGTCCACATATTCCTGCAAAACATCACTAACAACACTAGGCAAAGGGTGAACGTTAGTAGAAACTTCATCGTCATACTCAACCTCACAAACAGAACCATTATGTACAGGTCTTAAGGTAGAACCATCACTAGTTCTTTCCCCGGCATTCTTCCAAGTACCAGCTGTTCTTTCAAGGATCTCCACTCGGATACTAAGTGCCTTTAATTCAGCCTATAGCTCGGCTAAAGTAATATCCGTCACAACCTTTTCTCCTTCCGTAGCCATGTACCTGCAAAAGAAACAATACTAGAGAGTCTGTTAAGTTTAGTTAAAGTTCTCGCTCTCACTTTTTGAATGACTCTCGGGTTCACTCAAATTTTTTGGGTAGTTTCACACTTGTCTTCAAATTGGATTCCTCTAATTGACCAAGTTCCTTAGCGACCTTTCAAGTTCACAAAATCAATAGTTTTCTTCGGGGTGAGTGAAATTATGTGACTCGATAGGCGGAAAGCTATTTAAGTGAGCACAAGAAGCCAATAATTATCTACGAAAGTGGAAATTTTGAGTTTTAGCACGAGGTCCTACAAGCTCAAAGATTAGTAATTACTTAAGTAGGGAAATTACCTAAGAATTACTAATTAGAAATAGTGAAATTAAGAAGAATTTCGAAATTGAAGAGATAAGGAAATTTTAGAAGCTTTTCCACTTTAGTTTGGAGAAGACCAATCATTTCTCCTTAGCCCTTAGGATTTTGGGTCCCCCCTTTCCTTTTCCAACACAAATTAGCCCCTCCTTTCCTTGTCCAAATAGAATTTCAACTCCTTGAAACTTCTCCCTTTTGGATTGGGAGTTGTTTCCTTCTTGGACTAGACTTAGAGTTTCCTATTCTCCTCCTCAAATTTGGCCTCCCTAACACTTCTTAGGCCCTCTCCCACGTTTTTCAACCAAAATATTCAAGAACAACAAATTAAAGTCCAAAAACTTCAAGAATTCAAGGCAATCTCGTTAGGAACGTTTGAGGATTCAAGAACCTCTTCAAGAACTTCAATTTTAATTCCAAGAACTTCAAGATTTTCAAGATTCAATCGTGCACCTTCAAGAATTTCAACTAGAGTTTCAAGATTTCAAGATTATCGGTTTCTAACGATCAAGAACTTCACGAATCGGTTCAAGAACGTTTCTTTAGCAATCTATCTTCAAGACTTCAATCCCTAGATGATTTAACGACTTCAACCAACAACAATTTTCGGTTTTTCTTTCTTCTCTTTTTTTTTCACGCTTTTTTTTCTTTTTTTTTTCACTTTTTTTTTTGTATAAATCAAAAATGAAATTAAAGATAGAACCTAAACTACGAAGAACAGGATTGGGATTGTAAGAACAAACCCTTTCCAAGCTCTGATACCAACTGATGCAATATAATTGCTCCGATACCAACTGATGCAATATAAAAAGCGGAAACAAGAAAACAAAAGATAGAAGTAAGACGCTCAATGAACTATCAAGACAACAAGTAGGAACTAGTCTACTTACCTTCTTGATAAAGTCACGGAGTACCTATACTATACGAACAACCCTCAAGACAACGATGGTCTTGCAAACTGTTCGATCAAACAAAGGAACAAGTTCAATTTTGAATCACACCAAAATTGGACAAGTTAATTCACACGATTTTGGGAGCAATGTGCTGCCGGTTTTTGATTGATAATAATGTCAAAATATATCAAAATAATGAAGTGTTTAGGCTTATATAGAATGAGCCTTTACCTAACTCAACTAGGAAAAGAATAACTAATCAACTAGGAAACAACTAATTAACAAAAAGGTCACAATTTGGCTAATTTAAAGAATAGTCACGCAGGACCAAACAAGTAAGAATTAATGTCTTCAATAACTACATAATAATACAACATAAACACAAATGTACATCTTCAACACAAGATTCGTCCATAGCAAGATTTATGGATGCTTGGATCTTCTCCAAGGCTAACCAACGCCTTTTCTTGTCTTGTTCATAGATGGCATTGATAACACTTGATCAAATTTATTTGCATCACCATTGCTCGAGGACGAGCAAGAGTCTAAGTGTGGGGTGTTGATGTTTAGCTTAAAGCATATATATTTTCATGTATATCGCCTCATATTTGACTCTTGTTTCGGTGAAATTGGTATGTTAAATGCTATGATTTATACTAATTTGAAGTGTTTTTGTATGTAGGAATGATTCTAGAGCAATTGGGGTCGAAATGCGCAAGAATTGAGCCAAAACGAACAAAACCGGATGAATTGAGCATCTGGGCGCCACAGGCAGTGCCTTGCGCCATCTGTGGCGTTGGAGGCAGAATAGCAATTTGAGGCAGCGCCCTGGTGGGCGCCTGGCGCTACCCAGGGCGCCGGTGACGTGATTTTGTCCAAATTCGTCAGGGACAAGGTTATTTCGGCCCTAGACCTACTCAACGCGTATAAAAGCAAGACTACACATATTTTTGAGGGGGAGACGCCACTTTGGAGGAAAAACACACACGGGATCGTTAGGAAGCGGAGAATTCTCAGTTTTCTTCATCTTTTTCTAGTATTTCCTATTGATTCAAAACTTATGCAATCGTGTGATTATATTATGAGTGGCTAAACACCCATTGTTTTGGGGTTGTGATTAGCCATGAATATTGTTGTTTAACGTTTACTTAACCTTGATTATAATTCACCAACACACGGTTGTTTCTTCAATTCTGTGTTTTATTGCTTAATTGTCTGGCCAGCAGTTAGGTTCTATTTACTATCTATGCTATTCTTGGGAAAGGCGTGTTTAGATTAAAGAAGAGTTGAAGAGAGCATGATCTTAACCCTCAGGGGGAGCGGATTTGTGGTTAGGATAGGAATATACCTAATCACCATGCTTAATTAAATATCGCGATTTTAGTTTAATAGATTGATTTCATAGGAATATAGGCGTTAATTTATTGAGAATAGGTGAGTAGTACTTCGGGAGAAGGCTATGAGAGCATTTATCGATTAATTAGCAACCATGAGTGAATTATATGAAAGGGAGAGTTAATTCGAACACAATACGATTGGTAAATCGATCACAACCCTGGAATACTTGTCTCTACTGAATAAATAACAATCAACTAGTTACTTGATAATTTAGTTATTACTTAGAATTGTAGTTTAGCATAATTAAACTCTTGAACTCGAATTTAGCTTGACGGAATAACAATATTGGTGTGTTAGTGAGTAGTTGATATAAGTCTCCGTGGGTACAATATCTAGACTTCCAAATCCTATATACTTGTCGGCCACGTATACTTGCGTGTGCGTTTGGGAGCAACAACGTGTAACCGGAGGCAGATGGAAGATGAAGGGAATAAAAACCAAGACCGAGGATAGCAGCTTCGGTTGGTATCGGGAAGATCCTGAAGGGAACGCAGTCAACAGAAGCAAACAAATATTTGTCACTAGATGGTATTTAATGAAGAATATTCCTCACTATTAAATATGCAGCTGTTGCAGAGAATTTTAGCATTCAAGGCCTGCCGTTACACATTCATCAATGGTTCCCATTATTGTCATTTAATAGGGGCTTGATCCTAGGATCTTGTTCCCTAGGTATAGCTATAAAAAGGGACTTGAAAAACCATTATAACACACAAAAACCTCTAGAATAACTTATGGTACATTATATTCTCAAGCTAACAAAACAACTCTATTTTTAGTGTACTACTGTTCTTATCATTGTCTTCGGAAGCCTTGCTCCCATAATCGGATTTGTTATTCCTCTCGATTTCAATGCTAAGTCTTTTCCTCTCGATATCAATGCTAAGTCGTACTTCTCATTTAATTTATTTATCATTTTGGGATCAAATCAGTTCGCTTGTCTATAAATCACGCAACAAATTCAATTTTATCATTTTACGGGTAAATAGTTCGGCGCCCACCGTGGGGCTTAGACAGCTATGTAATTGAGTTGATCCTTGCATCTATTGCTAACTTGTTTGATTCTTTGTTTGATAGGAAAATCAAAAAAATGGAAGCTGATGATGTTAACATCACATACAACGTTGAGGCACACGAAAATCTGCCTCAACAAGAGGATTCAATCAGTGACACCCGCAACGAGGGCGACGTAGCAACTCCGATCCATGGCAGGCAATATCCCCAACATGTGCCGAAGACTACTCCTGATGACGCCGACAACGTGTTGCAAAGACAGTAAGGATCTTGAGAGAGAATCAAAAGGCCACGCACCGTGACAACACCATCCCTATAAACCCGCACGGCCACAATAGACTCACCAACCGAGTAGATACAGAGAATGAATCATGAAGCTGTTCTAGTTCTATCCCAAATTCCATAGCAACATAACGAGTGACATAGGAAAAAGTGGAACCATTAGCAATAAGAGTATATACATCCTGAGATTGGACAGTCAATATACATGTGACAACATCTGCAGAAGCCTCCGAACTTTGAGACCTCTCATAGCATAGAAATGGATGGATCCTCCCGAACTCACACCATCCCTAGCTGCACCACGCCCTACAGGTGCTGGAGTTCGAGTTGGAGGAGGTGTTATGGATGTAGTAGCTACAGAACTGGCTGGCTGTGATATAGTAGCTACAGAACTCGTAACATATGGGTAGGCCCATGTTGCAAACCCCTAAGTTCATCTTCCCACACCTAGAGCATGGGGGCCTCAGCTGCTGCTGGAATCTCCTACCAAGTCGACTCTGCTGGTAGGATCCCCTATTGCCCCTAACCGGGCCTGAAACAGCTTCACTGCTGCTGACTGGGCCCTCATGGTTGTGCACAGACTGAAGACTGAGCAAAGGACTAGGATGGCCATGATTATCCTCCCCTAAAAGCCGATCTACCACCACAACTACCAGAAGAATCATAAAAGTTGCCCACGACCAGGCCTTATTGCTACCTCTCGCTCCATTCTATTCTTCTATTTGTGGTTCTTTGTGGCTTGAGCAAATGCCACCATCTTCCCATAGTTCATATCAGAATTCAAGGAAGCTATAGCGGCCTCATTAATAACCAAGGGGCTGAGGCCCTGTAAAAATTAGCGTACTCTAGCCTCCATAGTGGGCAACATGTAAATAGCATACTTGGACAGGCGTGTGAATCTCATATGGTACTCCAACACACTCACACTATCTTTCCTCAAGATTTCAAACTCGACGGACAGGTTGCCTTTGTCTCAGCAGGCGAGAAATATCAATGAAGGCATTGGCAACATCACTCCACCTCGCTGGAGGGATCCCCTCCTCATGGGACTCCTCTCACAGCTCAAACCAAGAATATGCCACCTTTTTCAGGCGGTAGAAAGCCAACTCCACTGCTTCCGTCTCACTAGCACGTGTAACTCAGAGAGTCTTGTGCATCTCATAAATGAAGTCTTGGGGGTCCTCCTCGGGATTAGTACCCATGAACACTGGAGAATCTAACTGAAGAAACTAGTTAACCGTGGAACTAGCATAATCCCCTGGCTAATTGGAAGAAGTAGGTGCAACATTCGATCTCTGGGCCTGGGAAGCCACTATCTAAGCCAACATCTGTATGGCTCCCCTAAGGCCCCCCTCAGAAACACTGGAACCGGAAGCTGGGGCTGCAGGTGGAACTAGAATATCAGCTGGAGGAATCGTTGCAACCTCAGTAGGCATAGGGACTGGTGCAGTATGAGAAGGAGTAGTAGAATCGGGCGGTGTAGTAGTTGGAGGATTATCCTCACCCCTTGGGTGCTCACACGCCTCATCAAGTGTAGAATAAACTGCCACTCCAGGGTGGCATTGGCTCCTTGACAAGTTCTTTCCTTCTTCTTAGGCGCCATGTATTTAAAATTAGAGCAATGCACGAGTGAAAGGAGGAATAGCCTTGTAGTCAGCTCTATCGCACGACCCAGAGCATCAAAGAACGATGTTATTCCTAAAAGCTCAAGTAGCCTCCTAATTATAGTTGTGGTCGACAACACACTGATAGGAAGGATTATACTATACACGGCTCCAAGAAATCCTAGGAAACTTCAAAACCAGGCTCAGATACCAAGTTTGTGACGCCCCGACCTCGGGTAGCGCGATCGGCGCTCAACCGGGATATCCCAGTCAAGCATGCTTGTACAGTGCCTTCACCCAAAAATACCCATGAATAACAAGAAGATATATTTCATTATGTAAACAATGAGAAGATCATGTGGACAATACCAGTTAATTACCATTAGTCATGTCAATTATAAGTTTCCAAAAATATTACGTACACTTCCATAGTTTGACGTAGAACATGTTGTACAATTACGACATCTTTATTTTGACTTTCATAACCAAGGTACAACCCGCACTATGTCTACGAAGCCTCTAACGAATACAAAAGAGTACAATGATAGTGCCAGCAAGAAGTCCTTAACTATACCTCAAAACACAAACATGACAAGCGAATGATACACGACCCCGTAATGAATGGGGGCTCACAAAATCAGTTGGGAAGAGGGTGTACCGGTATCACTGATCAATGCCGCCTGCTATGGAACTGCCTGCATCCATTAATGATGCAGCACCCCCGGCAAAAGGGACGCTAGTACATATGGAATATTACTAGTATGTAAGTCTAAACACTCTCTCAATAGAACGAATTACACTACAAGGAGAAACAATCATGGGATCAGTGGAAACCTTAAACAATATCAAAACATCAAGTTAGGAGCAAGATCAGTTTTCAAGTAAATTACATTATTTCAGGTTGGGAGATCTTTGGTACCAATATACCACCGTGTCTTTAGCACGGAGTCCGATCACGGCCCGATCGGCTAGGCCGTCTCAACCAAAGACATCCAATCACAATCAAAATAACATTCTCAATCACAATGTCAAGCACTATCACCACCATGTGTGCGGCATGGCGTTCGATCTCGACTCGATCAGCTAGGCCATCTCACCACAATGTCGTGTGGATCGACATCACCCTTTTCTAGCAATCATCTCATCCCATTTAAGGGGAATAATCTCATCACATCAATCACATCCCAAATAACGGTAATAATCACAATCCACTCCTACACCGGCACGTGTAGTTTCGGGGTTAGGTTATTTTAACCTACCCTTCCTTGCTAACTAACGATACACCGAAATTTTAATTATACAAAAGGACTTTCAACTCGTTTCATAGTCTTTTACTCATCTTTTCATTTCACTGGTACTAGTCGCCACACATGTAATATCATTCTTGGTCGTCGGTCGTATTTCATATTTGATGATCACCCTTTTGACTTTCAAACATCATCATGGATTATCAACAACAACGCATATCTAACCACGAATTTTAGTACACATAGGAGCAAAGAAGAGTCTTAGGCACATTGAGTTATCTTCCATAATTTGGCTTAATATCTAACCATTGTGACATAATTGAATTCATAATATTTTGACACATTGTCACATTTTAATACAATCTCGAAGGATAACACAATATGACTAGAGCATTCAGAACACATTTTGAAAATATATCTTCCGACACATAGTTTATTCGGAATAGTTAAATTTATAAGTAACAACTTGGAACATGACACAAAAAAGCTTCACTCAATCATAATTATAACTTGCAAGGACATCATGACCTTCGATTCTAAAAGAGGATTTTAGCCAACATACCTCGCTTTGACCTCCCATAAATTACTACAATGTTCCAAAAATCCTAGCAACTTCAATCGATTTAGAAACATAACAAAATTAAACCATAATTAGGAAGATACATAGGGTTTCAGCTCATTCGAGCATTTTATCAAACACTAGGTGGGCATTATGATTTCAAGGTCCTCCTATGGTGGATTCCTTCATCCCACAATCCAATATATATGCTTTTGAGCTCAACAACATTCCCACAACTTTGTTGGTACATGCATGCGTAGATAACATCCCCATACCTAAGAATCACACTCCCCATTATACATCTTCTACCTCAAATTCGAAACTGAAGACTAGGGTATGGAACCTTACATCTTGGATGAACACCTTGTGAGTTTTCCTTGTGAATTCTCCGAGTCTTGAACAAGGATTGATGAACAACTAGCTTAGGGATCCCTCCTCTTACTCTAGACCACTTTCCTCTCTCTAACAAATCAGTTTGAACCTTCTAAAATAACCCCCAAGGTTGTTTTACAAAAATGGGTCGGGTGAAATTTTCCGAAACTTAAACTTACGAAGCCGGGTCAGCGGTTGTAGACCATACCGCAAAACGACTATGCGGCCTGCAAAGGGGACCGGAAAAATGGCCCCAAGAACTAGGCAGGTCTAGACTGCAGTGCGATTGATCTTCGATCCGCAGATCAATTTTGCGATCGCATAATGGACCGCAGAAGCTGCTTATGAAATTTTCTCCTGCTGGTTCTGTGACGGATAGGCAGCACGTGAAACAATTATGCGGTCACATAGTTGACCACTAAACGACCTCCACAATTGGCACAATTATGCGGTCACCTTTTATTTTTATCTTGTTTCTCGTCCAAACAATTAATTGATTTTACCATTTGAAAGTTAACTAAAAACTCCGAATGCTAGTGCTGAAATAAATAGGAAACGTCTTCCTCAAGAGAACCGTAAACATAAGAGGACCCTCTCTTAAGAAACCCTCATAGTAAAGGGTTTCTTCCGGAACAATTTATGCCCGGACCTAAAAGCTGTTGGAAGAAAATACACATGAATCCTTAATTAATTCGATGCAAAAAAAATGAACTTTGCGCGATACTTAAAAAAAAGGTCCTTTTTATTAATCAAACATGCCAAGTGGAATAAAAACAAAGATACAAAAGAAAACAAAAAAAAAAAAGAATGCAAAAAGGTTAAGTCAACAACGGAACTCAGGGGAATAGAGGAATCTACGCCCCTGAGAGAAGTAGGCGAACCTTTCATAGGCGCAGAACCATGGCCTTCATCATCATTATCTTCATATTCCTCCTCGGTTCCCGTAAACTCGAAACCGGGACCAGAAGAGTCAATTGCATCAGGTTGAGCTGGGAGACGTTCTCGAGCAGTTAGCTGTAGCATCCAGTCCTTGGCAATCTCATCGTCGATATTAATAACGCCCGCTTTGGCCTCTTCCGAGGTTTTCGTCGTCATATGGTACATAGAGTATGTTTTTTCAATAATGATGGAATCCTCTCGGTGATGAAGTTTTGGTTTTAGCCTATCAACCTTGGTCAAAAGGGCATGCCGCTCGGATCTCATGGAACTAAGGCTAAGATCGAGATCACGGATTATGGTTATGTGAACCTTATTTTGATCCATCGTCTTCTTAAACCTATCCTCCATCTGGGCGTGATTCTCCTCGGCAGCAGCATCCTCTTCATCTTTGGAGTTCAAAGCTGCCTCCAAATTATTTGCCTATTCAATGGAGGAAGATTCGTGCTCGGTGGCAACAAGAGCATCATCTTGAGATTCATCCCACCTAGCCTTTGCATCCTGATGTTGTGCATGTAGCTGAGTAGCTTCCTGGCTATGAGTCATCACCTCCTGCTCACTCTGCTGCAACCGGGCCTCAAGCTCGGCCGCTTCAAAAGCATTCACTTCTAACACCGGAAGGCGCGCGGCGAGATGATTTCTCTCATCCAACAGTTGATCTTGCTAGGACATATGTCCCTATTTGTCAAGGATCAATCTCTAAAGGCCCTCGTAAGCGAGGAAGTTGGCATGTGAAATGAATATAGAAGTCAGAGACCTTGTTGTAACAGAAAAATAGAACCAAGTAGTAAAGAGAACTAGTACAATACCGCTAATGCATTGTGCATGGCATTATTTAACATACACTCCCCTAAAATAGAGTGTATTTTCTTCTTATCTTTCTCTGAAGCCAGCGGCTTCAGGTAGCTGGCGAGCTCTACCGACCTGGACAGTAGGTGGCACTCCTTTGAGACCGAGAGAGAGAGAGATGCTCATCCTCCCTTGGGGATCTGCAGAAGGGGGTGAATAGTTGTGCCCCAAATTCCTGTGGTCAAGGGACTTGGGGGAGGGAAATCCTCCTCTCGAGTGTCAGTAGGCGGTGGAGGAAATGAAGCAGTTAGTGGAGATGAAGGCACAACTAGCACGGAAGGAGATGAAGCCAATGGTGTTTTAGGATGAGAAGTAGCTGCGGCAGAGGCAGTGCTGTTTTTTGGTTTCTCACCGACCAAAGGCAGAAGAGGCCTAGTATCTGACCTCATAGGACCGACAGAAGCAACTGGGATCGAAAAGGGAGAATCAACATTCTCCACTAAATCCATTTCTCCCCAACGCGCTCTGACCTTGCCCTCAGTGAGCGTTCTAAGCTCTCTAGATTGAGCAATTCGTTGAGCTGATGAAGATCGTTGTCTCTTTTGGAGGGAAGCCTCTTCATCACTAGTTTCCCCATCATTTCCAAAAACAACAGTGGTTGCGGCTTGCTCGGGCATGGCTTTCTTTACTTTCTTATATTTACCGCAGCCGAGGAAGAACGCCGCCTTTTTTGTTGCTTGTCTCTAACTGAGGACTCCGAGAGGAAGCATCTGCAACAACCTCGTAGCCTCTGCGGGATCGACTAAAACATCCTCCTCAGGGCAGGAAAAAGAACCAATGCGGGAGAGCTGAATCAAACAAAAAGGTAGGGTTAGCAGGGTTTCTTGTGTACAAAAGTGGAATAAAGGAAGAGTCAGTTTACCGTGGTTCTTGGCCCGCCACCCCTATTTAGGAGCAAACTCCATCCACTAGCGGGTCTCTGGCGTAGTGATGTCAAGAATCTTCTGAACCCATCAGTCCGGACCTTCAACACTTGGTGGTTATCACCGAGTAGCTAAAATAACGAAAGAAAAAGGATTAGAAATGACATGGAACAACCTTTTTGTGGAGAAATAGGAAGATTTTGAACTTACGTGAATGATTCCATGATTCGGGGAAAGATGGAGTTGTGGCCGGGATGATATCTCTAGTAGCAATGATGACAAACTGCTCCATCCATCCATGGTCATTGTCATCATCCATGTTGGTAAGCAATGCATGGTGGCCACGCTTGCTGAAGTTTATTACTCCCCCGTGGAAGATTTTGGGGGAGTAGAGGTTCATCATATGCGCTAGCATGAGGGTCTCCCTCGTTTCCAAGCACAGCCATTGTAGGGTAGCCACCGTTCACCACACGCAGAGGCCTATTCATGCCAAGCAGACTTGATACTGGTGGCAGAATTCCAGGATCACGGGGTCAAGTCCCCCGCTTAATGAGAATGTGCCCAAAGTGAAAGGGTACATATACACATACATAAAACCTTTCTTAGTGAAGCTCACCCATTCCACCAGGTCAGAAGCGATGATATTTAGGGCGTGGTAGTCACAATCCTCCTTCACAACAGGAATACTGGACGGGCTAATAGAATAAGGATATTTACCAACGGCCCATGTTCGAGGGTTTGAAGTGGGGAACTTCTTTACGAAATCTTTGGTAGTATTAAGATGTTTGGGAATGATGGTGCTCACCATGGGAGGGTAGAATCAACATCAATTTCCTTGTCTTTGCTCCTCTTGGGGCCTCTACCAAAGACAAGACCAGAATTCTTGGAAGGTTTAATACGAGAAGCCATAATGACAAGGAGTTGAAAGTGTTTTTTCAAAAGGATCAAAGAGAGATGAAAGCAAAAGGAAGTTAAGTGCAAAGACGTTAAGAAAGCTAATGAATTTGTAGAAGTGAAAGAAGAAGAATGAGGCGTATAAGTAAAGGTATAGGCGGCTAAAGTAGTGGTCATGATTACCTCGAGTACCGGAAAAAATATTTCTTAATCGTGGAGTAACATGTGTTGGGGGTATTAAATACGAGAAGAAGTGCGTCTTATCAAGCATCAGAAACTTTTCAGGAGGGTTCAGAAAACTTCCCGCTAAGAAAGGAATCTTCACCAACTTTCCGATGACACAAAGATGTGCCACCAGAAAGCTGGGGGACTATCTGAATAGGGTCAAATTGGTTTATATTAAATGCTCGAATGATTACATGACACGTGAAATCGAAGACAGACAGAAGATGAAGGGAATTAAATTCAAGATCGAGGATAGCAACTTTGGTTGTTATCCGGTAGATCCCGAAGGGAACGCAGTCAACGAAAGCAAACAAATGTTTGTCACCAGATGGAATTTAATGAAGAATATTCCTCAGTATTTAATATGCAACCATTGCAGAGAATTTTGGCATTCATGGCATGCCGTTACACATTCATCAATGGCCCCCATTATTGTCATTTAAGAGGGGCTTGATCGTAGGATCTTGTTCCCTAGGTATAGCTATAAAAAGAGACTTGAAAAACCATTTTAACACATAAAATCTCTAGAAAAACTTATGCTACATTATATTCTCAAGCTAAATAATACAACTCTATTTTCTGTGTAGTATTGTTCTCATCACTATCTTCGGATGCCTTGCTCCCGGAACCGGAGTTTCTATTCCTTTCAATGTCAATGCTAAGTCTTACTTTTCCTTTAGTTTATTTATCATTTTGGGATCAAACCAATTTTCATGTCTATAAACCACGCAACAAATCTAACTTCACCATTTTACGGGTAAACAATAGGAATATATTCTAAGGATAAGCGGAGCTTTTGGGATAAAGTTCCCCATTGCGAGGGCATATGATCATTACTTAAAGCAATGAGGTTAAGTCGACTCGTACGGCACTATGGGAAGCCGCTTGGACACGTGGGGTCAAATACTTATTGCTAGGTCGATCACCTATTAGTTGTTTATTGTGTTGTTGTTGGTATAGTACTCCCGGTGAAAGGTAAAAGAGGACTTTCTTATGTTTAGGTCTAAGGAGCCAAAAATTATTTCAATGACTTAGTGATATTTAATGGATTTATATGATTATCATTAAAATTTTGGATTGATATAAAGTTAAAAAATTTACATCATGACTTACATTTCACTTGTGTTTTCATTTAAATTGAGTAAAGAGCATGATTTATGTAACTATTTATCACTTTTATACAAAATATTGGTTGCATAATATTTTTTTTTTTAATATCATATCCCAGGAACTTAAGTTAGAGAGAGTTTGTGACACTTATTGAGTATTGTGGTGGTGTAATAAGCCCTCAGGGGGCCCTCTTGTCACGACTCTAAAATCCCATCTTAGGATGACTTGATGACACCTAATTGCGAAGACTAGGTAATCCCAAAATACATTGAAAATTTAGCGGAAATAACAACTAAAACATTAAATTAAACTGATAAATCTCATATTAAAACCAAATGGGACAACAGTCATATAATTCCCAAAACTGGTGGTATAGAGTCATAAGCTCTGAAGAAGTATACTAGGAATCTCTATATACAACACTGTTTGATATGAAGATAAACAGTAATAGAGACAATACCAAAAGGTGACTCCGAGGCCTACAAGCTTCAAGCAAGTATACCTTGAAGTCTCTGAAACGTCTGATCAACTCACTGGTGTCCGGCACGAGCAGAAGTACCTGGACCTACACAAAAATGTGCAGAAGCGTAGCATGCGTACACTACAACGTCACCAGTAAGTATCAATCCTAAACTCGGTAGAGTAGTTATGAGGTCAGTCAAGATACCTACTAGACATAGAAAGCATGTGCAGAGTATTAGTATAATCTAACAACGGGGAAGTAAAGAGCAATAAATGTCAATAAAGCAATTTATCAGTACCAGGCTAACAACGGAAATAAAAGCATCAAATGACAACAAAGATTAAACATATGATAAAAATAACAAATGATAAAATACAGTGAAAATACAAGAGAAATGAAATTAAGGAAACTAATGCAATAACTTTTCAAATCAACAAGCCTTTCTGATATAGAATATACAAGAAGAATCACACCAAGGTACCACCCCTCATATTCACATTTCACAACTCACTATCACAATCTTCCTTATATCGCCGCGTGAGCCTTGCATTTAGTCTTACAAATATTTTTCCAGAAATAGCTTCATGCTCTTCAGTACCCATATCTCGCCACCTGGCTTCAAGTAATTCCCTTGCTAGCAACACCCACGTAAATACCCTACCCTTATACCACCTCATGCGCATAAATATCACAACACAACAATCAACTCGACCACACTTGCCCATATGCCACAACATTGCAAAAATCAATAATATCAATGTCACCACAACACATAGTCCACGACTCAACCACAATGTGCAGAAGAATTTCAATAACAACAAAATACATTGGGAAATAAATCAAAAAGGAAAGATATTCCAATAATGAACAACTTCAACCACAAAATGTGTTATTAGCTCTCAATAACTATAATTTCAATAAACCCAACAATGAAAGATATTTCCATGAAATGGCAGCTCCAATTCAAATGCATAACATAAGTTCAATAATAAGAGAGGTAGTATGAAATGGAAACAACTACTAAATATATGGGAATAACTCAACAATGGAACAAATAGCATGCAATAACAACTACTAATAAATGCATATGAGAGTAACCTCGAAAATGGAAAATAAAACATGTAATAATAACTTCAATAAAAACATGTAAGAATAAACTTGGCAACAAAAGATAGAAAACAACAACAACTTCAATTAATTGCTTATAAGTAACCTAAGAATCTAAACCGCTCAAATGCTACATATAAGCCCATGTACACACTCGTCACCTCATATACGTGTCTTCCACATAATTCAATTAGAACAATCAAACCCAACCCTATGGGGTAGTTCTCAAAATTGGATTTTCCCTTAAAATTCGCCTCCGCACGGCTCAAATCTAACCAAATGACTTAATATCATCAAATAATACGTGAGAAATAATTTCAAAATTAATAAAGCTACGATCTTCATAATTATTCAAAAATCAACACCGGCCTCGCGCGGTCAATACCCTAGTCCAAGGGTAGATCTCGACTACCCATAGCCCAACGAATCCATATATGTGTTTTGTTTTCAAATCCGATTCCAATAGGACTCTCAAATCTCAAACTTTCATTTCCAAACAAGTTCTCTTAGATCCTCATGAATTTGATGTTAAATCTCATAAATAATCACGTAACATAATTGAAAATAGATCAAAACCACTTATCCAATAGTTGTATGTGAAAATCCCTCCACAAAATCGCCTCCTACCTAGTCTAGGATTCAAAAATATGAAAATTTAACTAAGTCCCCATTTTTCCAGCCCTTATGCTCTAGTGCAGGAGTCGCAAACACTTCACAAATCAGTGCCTAACAGCCCAAAAAAATGTCGGCAAAGTGACACCGACTTCGCAAATGCAAAGTCTTCCCCTTTCGCAAATGCGACCAAATGGTTTGAAATGCGACCTTACCCAGCCAAGCCTACTTTTGCAAATGAGATAAAGGTGTCGCAAATGTGATACCTGAGACCCCTCTGCAATGGTTGAAATTGCGATGCTGGTGATCGCAATTGCGATAACTTATGTATCTCCTGCACACCGGCAACCTGGAATGAGTTCAAACGAATCCTAAACACGTTCGAAACTCACACGAGCCCTCGGGGCTCTGCACCAAACATCCACACAAGTTGAAAAATATCATACGAACTCATACGCATGATCAAAACACCACATCCGAAACCATGAATTGGACATCAAAACCAATGACATTCAAAAGGAAACTCAAGAATCTCTAGAATCACAACCAAGCGTCTGATTCCAATCAAACCAACTCGGAATAACACCAAATTTTGCACACAAGTTTCAAATAGCAAAATGGACCTATTCCATGTCCCAAAACAAAAATTTGAACTTGATAGACATAAAGATAACCCATGGTAAAACCTATGGAAATTTCTAAACCTCAAATTGCCAACTTTCGGCAAAAAAAGTCAAATCAACCTAAGGACCTCCTAATTCAATTATGAGCATATGCCCAAGTCCGAAATAACAAAATGAACCTATCAGAACCATCAAAACACCATTCCGGGGTCATATTTACAAAAGTCAAACTTAGGTCAACATTCCCAACTTAAGCTTATAAACCAAGAACCAAAGGGTCCAAATCATTCCAATACTTCCCCGAGACGAAACCAACCATCCCCCAAGTCATGAAACCACAAATACACATACGGGAAGCTTCAAAAAGGGTAAAAACACTCAAATACACAACACAACATGTCAGGTCGTTGCATTATCCCCCTCTTAAAATAAATGTTCATCCTCGAACAGGCTTAGAGACATACCTGAAGTGCCAAAAAGGTGAGGATAACTGCTCTGTGTGTCATGCTCGGTCTCCCTAGTCACCTCCTCGACCACTTACGTCTCCATTGTACCTTCACTGAAGCAATGTTCTTTGACCTCAACTTCCAGACCTGTCTATCCATGATAGCCACCAGCTCCTCAACATAAGTCAAATCCTTGTCCAATTGGACGAGCTTAAATCTAATACATGTGATGGATCAGTATAATACTTTCGGAGAGTTGAAACATGGCACACCGGGTGAACTGCTGATATGCTGGGTGGTAATGCAAGTATGTAGGTCACCTCACCAACTCTCTCAAGTATCTCAAGGGGACCAATGTAGCAAGGGTTCAACTTGCCCTTTATGGGCAAAACTCTGAGCAAAACTCTCTCACCCTCCAAGAATGATAAATCACGAGCCCTCCGATCAGCATAACTCTTCTACCTGAACTGGGTTGTACAAAGCTGATCTTGAATCAACTTGACTTTCTCCAAGGCATCCAGAACCAAATCACTGGCCAATAACCTAGCCTCCCCAGGCTCAAACCATCCAACCGGAGAATGATATCACCTCCCATATAAGGCCTCGTAAGGAGACATCTAGATGCTCGATTGATAGCTGTTGTTGTAGGCGAACTCTACAAGCGGTAGAAACTGATCCCATGAACACCGACAATCGATAACATAGACACAGAGGATGTCCTCTAAGATCTGAATAGTGCGTTGGACTGCCCCTCCATCTGGGGATGAAACGATGTACTTAACTCGAGTCGCGTGCCCAACTCATGCTGCACGACTCTCAAAAAATGCAATGTGAACTGCGTGCCTTTGTCAGAAATGATGGAAATAGACATATCATGCAGACGGATAACCTCCTGGATGTAAATATGAGCCAACCACTCTAAAGAATAGAAAACCATAACCAGCATGAAGTGTGTGGACTTAGTCAACTGGTCCCCAATAACCCAGACTATCATATCTTTTCATGGTCTATGGTAAGCTTACCACAAAATCAATAGTGATACGCTTCCACTTCAACTCTAGTATCTCAAATTTCTGAATAAAGCCTCCCTGTTTCTGATGCTCATACTTCACCTGTTGACAATTAAAATACCGAGAGACATAAGCAACAATGTCTTCCTTCATACACCGCCACTAATAGTAGTGTTATAAGTCACGTTACATCTTTGTGACACCTGGGGTGAATGGAATAGCGCGAGGTGTGAGCCTCATCAAGGATTAAATCTCTCAATCCATCAACATTTGGAACACAATTTTGGTCTTGGAGCCGTATAATGCCATCACCACCAATCACAACCTCCCTAGGATCACCCTACCACACCATGTCCCTCAACACCACCAAGTGAGGGTCATCAAACTGGCTACTCTTGGTACTCTCCAACAACGATGAATGTGTCAAGAGTTGTTGGAGACTCTGATGGTCGGTACAGACCTCAAAATAAACTCCGTATCGATAGTGCCTCCAAATCTTCAGCGCGTGTACAATGGTTAGAAACTCTAAATAATGCACATGGTAATTCTTCTCATAAACCTTCAATCGCCGAGATGCGTAGCCAATCACCCAACCGTCCTGCATCAACATCGTGCCAAGCCCAATATGCAATGCATCACAATACACGGTGTAAGAACCCAAACCTGTAGGCAACACCAGCACCGTGGCTATAGTCAATGTAGTCTTGAGCTTCTGAAAGCTCGCCTCACACTCATTGGACCATCTCAGAGGAGCACCCTTCTTGGTCAATCTAGTGAAAGGAGCAGTGATGAATGAAAAACCCTCCACGAAATAGTGATAACAACGTGCCAAACCCATATTTGTACTTGAAGACTGTCTAGGCCAACTCTGAACTGCCTCAATCTTCTTCGAATCCACCTTGATCCACTCACTAGACACAACATAGCCCCAAAATGCCACCGAATCAAGCCAAAACTCAAACTTTGAAATTTAGCATACAACTTCTTATCCCTCAAAGTCTAGAGCACGATCTTCAAGTGCTGCACATGATCCTTCCGACTGTGAGGATACACCAAAATGCTGTAAATAAACATGATGACGAAAGAATCAATATGGCTAGAACATACTGTTCATCAAGTGCATTAATGCTGCTGCGGCATTGGTCAGCCTGAATAAAATCATCAAAAGCTCATAGTGACCATAACAAATCTGGAAGGCCATCATCAGGATATCCATATCCCGGATCTTCAACTGATGATACCCTAACCTCACGTCAATCTTTGAGAATATCCGAGCACCCTGAAGATGGTCATCCAAATCATCGATACGCGGCAGTGGGTACTTGTTCTTGATTGTACCTTTCTTCGGTTGCATGTAATCAATACACATCCTCATAGAGTCATCCTTCTTCTTCACAAATACAACTGGAACACTCCAAGGCGAGACACTCGGTCGGATGAAACCCTTGTCAAGCAACTACTGAAGTTATTCCATTAATTCCTTCAACTCTACTGGTGTTATTCGATACGGTGGAATAGAAATGGTCTAAGTGCCCGGCACCAAGTCAATACCAAATTCGATATCCCTATAGGGTGGAATTCCCGGTAGGTCTGCTAAAGAAACATATGAGAAATATCTTACTATCGGCCTCCCATATAAGGCCTCGTATGGAGACATCTAGATGCTCGACTAATAGCTGTTGTTGTAGGAGAACTCTACGAGTGGTAGAAACTTATCCCATGAACCCCCAAAATCGATAACGCAGACACATAGCATGTCCTCCAAGACCTAAACAGTGCGCTCGGACTGCCCATCCATCTGGGGACGAAACGCTGTACTAAACTCGAGCCGCGTGCCCAACTCATGCTGCACGTCTCTCCAAAAATGCAATGTGAACTGCGTGCCTTTGTCAGTAATGATAGAAATAGGCACACCATGACGGATAATCTCCTGGATGTAAATCTGAGACAACTACTCCGAAGAACAGAAAGCCATAACTGGAATGAAATATGCGTACTTAGTCAAGCGGTCCACAATAACCCAGACTGCGTCATATTTTTTCATTGTCCGTGGTAAGCCTACAACAAAATCCATAGTGATGCGCTCCCACTTCAACTCCGGTATCTCAAATCTCTGAATCAACCCTCCCTGTTTCTGATGCTCATACTTCACCTATTGACATTTCAAACACCGAGAGACATAAGCAACAATGTATTCCTTCATTCACCGCCACCAATAGTGGTGTTTCAAGTCAAGTTACATCTTTGTGACACCTGGGTGAATGGAATAGCGTGAGCTATGAGCCTTCTCAAGGATTAAATCTCTCAATCCATCAACATTTGGAAAATAATTTTGGCTTTGGAGCCGTATAACGCCATCATCACCAATCACAACCTCCTTAGAACCACCCTGCTGCACAGTGTCCCTCAACAACACCAAGTGAGGGTAATCAATTTGGCTAGCCTTGATACGCTCCAAATACGATAACTGTGCTATAATACAAGCAAGAACCCAGCAAGGATCAGAAACAGCCAATCTCACGAATTGATTGGCCAAAGCTTGAACATCTATGGCTAGTGGCATCTGCTACTGGTAAATGTGCCAAGTGCCCATACTCTAAGCCTTCCTACTCAACGCATCGGCCACCATATTGGCCTTCCCCGGATGATATACTATGGTGATATCACAGTCTTTTAGCAACTCTAACCATCCACGCTTCCACAGATAAAGGTCTTTTTGCTTGAAGAGGTGCTGGAGACTCTGATGGTCGGTATAGACCTCAAAATGAACGTGGTACAGATAGTGCCTCCAAATCTTTAGCGCGTGAAAAATGGTTGGCAACTCTAAATCATGCACATGGTAATTCTTTTCATGAACCTTCAATTGCCGAGATGTTTAGGCAATCACCCTACTATCCTGCATCAACACCGTGCCAAGCCCAATACGTGATGCATCACAATACTTGGTGTAAGAACCCGAACCTATAGGCAACACCAACACCGAGGCTGTAGTCAATGCAATCTTGAGCTTCTGAAAGCTCGCCTGACACTCATTGGACCATTTGAGAGAAGCACCCTTCTGGGTCAATCTAGTCAAAGGAGCTGCGATGGATGAAAAATCCTCCATGAAACGGTGATAATAATGTGCCAAACCCACATCTGCAGTTAAAGATGGTCTAGGCCAACTCTGAACTGCCTCAATCTATGTCGGATCCACCTTGATCCCCTCACTAGACACAACATGGCCCAAAAACGCCATCAAATCAAGCCAAAACTCACACTTAGAAATTTAGCATACAACTTCTTATCCCTCAAGTCTAGAGCACGATCCTCAACTGCTACTCATGATCCTCCCGACTGTGAGAATAAACCAATATGTCATAGATGAACATGATGACGAAAGGATCAAGGTATGGCTAGAACACACTGTTCATCAAGTGCATAAATGTTGCTGGAGCATTGGTCAGCCCGAATGACATCATCAAAAACTCATAGTGACCATAATAAATCTGGAAGGCCATCATTGGGATATCCTAATCCCGGATCTTCAACTGATAAAACATTGTTTGTTATGAAAATAAACAATAGCAGGGACAATAGAAAAAGGTGACTCCAAGAGCTGCGAGCATCAAGTAGGTGTACCTTGAAGTCTTCGAAATGTCTAATCAACTCACTGGTGTCCGGCACGAGCAGAAGTACCTGGATTTGCACAAAAATGTGCAGAAGCGTAGTATGAGTACACTACAACAGTACCTAGTGTGTATGAAGCCTAACCTGGATAGAGTAGTTATGAGACTAGGTTAAGACACCTACTAGACATAGAAAGCCTGTACAGAATATTAATATAGTCTAACAACGGGGAACTAAAGCAATTTATCAGTACCAGGCTAACAACGGAAATAAAAGCAACAAATGACAACAAAGAGTAAACATATGATAAAAACAACAAATGATCAAATGCAGTCAAAATACAAGAGAAATGAATTTAAGGAAATTAATACAATAAACGATCAAATCAAACAAGCCTTTCCATTATAGAATGTACAATAAGAATCATACCGAGGTACCACACCTCATATTCACATTTCACAAGTCACAATCTCAATCTTCTTTATATCGCCGCATGAGCCCTGTATTTATTTTTAAAATTTTTTTTTCGAAATAGCTTCACGCGCTTCAGCCACCTTATAGTCGTGTGGCTTCAAGTAATTCCCTTACTAGCAACACGTGCATAAATCCCACCTTATTTCGCAGTATGCGCATCATTACACCACCCTTACTTAGTCGCATGTGCATCAATATCACAATACAATAATCAACTCGCACCACACGTGCCCGTATGGGTAGATCTCGTAAAAAATCATGTAATATAATTAAAAATTGATCAAAATCACTTACCCAATAGTTGTATGTGAAAATCTCTCATCAAAATTGCCTCCTACCAAGTCTAGGGTTCAAAAATATTAAAATGAGATTATGTCCCGTATTTTCTAACCATTATGTTCAGGTGCAGGAGTAGCAATTGTGAACCCTCGCAAATGTGGCACCTGATAGCCCATGGGAAATGTCGCAAATGTGACACTCACTTTGCAAAAGCGTAGTCCCCCCCTTTCGCAAATGCGACCAAATGGTCACAAATGCGACCTTACCCAGCCTAAGCCTACCTTGGCAAATGCGATCAAGGTGTTGCAAATGTGATAGCTGATACCTATCTGCCATGATCTCAATTGGATGCTGGTCCTCGCAAATGCGATAACTGGAGCACCGGCACACCAGTAACCTGGAATGAGTTCAAACATATCTAAAACACGTATGAAACTCACCAAGCCCTTGGGGCTCTACACCAAGCATCCACACAAGTCTAAAACTATCATATGAACTCGTTCGTACAATCAAAATACCAAAATAACATCCGAAACCACGAATCAAATATCGAAATACATGCAATTAAAAAGGAAACTCAGGAATCTCTAGAATCATAACAAAGCATCTGATTCCCATCAAACCAATTCGGAATGACACCAAATTTTGCAGACATGCTGCAAATAGCAAAACGGACCTATTCCAAGTCCAAAAAAAAAAAATTCCGAACCTGATAACCATAAATTCAACATATGGTCAAACCAAAAAAAATGTCTAAACCTCAAATTGCCAACTTTCGGCAAAACAAGTCAATTCAACATAGGGACGTCCAAATTCAACCCCGGGCATACGCCCAAGTTCAAAATCACGATTCGAACCTATCGAAGTCATCAAAACACCATTTTGGGGTCATTTTTACAAAATTCAAACCTATGCATTTCCAACCTATGTTTCTAAACCAAGTACCAAAGGATCCAAATCATTCCAAAACATCCCCAAAACGAAACCATGCATTCCCACAAGTCATAAAACTACAAATACACATACGGAAGCTTCAAAAGGGAAAACGGGGCTCAAATACACAACATGATTGGTCATGTCGTTACACCTCTCAATGCTTTGCTTACTATACATGTTTCAGAATGAGGCATATACGTGATATTTTTATAGGGCTAGGATGACTGTCTTCCCGAAGTATGTAGTGAGGCACCACTCCTATTATATGTAGCTATCATGTCGTTTCCCTAAATTTCTTTGTCGGATTGTCCCGAGAATTTTTGATATATTCTGTGGTTGAGGCTTCATAGATAGTTGTGATGAGTTATCGTAATGGGATACTACATGACATACATAAAAAGATATTTGTTGTATATTATCTCATTGTTATTATGAAAAGCTTCATGTATGATTTTCAATTGAAAAAAATGTTGCATCATTTTATATATATATATATATATATAATAGTTAATTTATTCATTAAATTAGTTTCTATAATCAATTACCATCCTACTTTTTCCTCTTTTTTGTTCACTATGTTTATTAACTATAAAAGCTGGGCTATTATGTTTACTATTACTTTCTTGTATATATCCGTTTTCTATTAATTCAGTAATATGCATTTTAAATTCATTTAAGTCATCAAAATTATATTTTAAGGGTTTTTGGGTTATTATACTATTTTCATCTATAAGTTCTATTTTTATCTTAGTTTTGTGTTTTTCCCATCCTTGCAGGGGGTTTTCACTATATAATTTTCCTAACTTTTCTTCTATCATTTTTAATTTATCTATTCAAAATATAATTATTTCTATTTTATGGGTATTTGGTGTTATATTTTCTAGTTTTTGGGTAAT